>CP139505.1:121514955-121604568 GCA_021014915.2 Artemisia tridentata subsp. tridentata | reverse complement strand
TAATAGAGAATGGAATTGTCTAGAATCTCACATCTCCATATACTCCATAGCAAAATGGTGTATCTGAGAGAAGAAATCGTACATTATTAGACATGGTACGATCAATGTTTAATCTTACAACTCTTCCTTTATCTTTTTGGGATTATGCCTTAGAATCTGTGGTTCGTATTTTGAATATGGTTCCCACTAAGAAGGTTGATAAAACACCATATGAAATATGGAATGGAAAAGCTCCAAACTTGTCTTATTTAAAGGTCTGGGGTTGCGAGGCGTATATAAGACGTGACTCAGCAGATAAACTCCAACAGAGATCTGTAAAGTGTATCTTTGTAGGATACCCAAAGGAAACGATGGGTTACTACTTTTACTACCCACCTGAAAACAAAGTAATTGTTGCTAGATATGGAGACTTTTTAGAAAAGAAACTTATATCTCAAGAATTCAGTGGGAGAGTTTATGATCTGGAAGATGATCATGTAGATACGTTACCTTCTGAAAACACTAGCGTACTTCCTGTGGAACCTGAAAGTCTGGGTCCTCCACCTGAAGTTGAAATTGTTCCCATTCGCAAGTCTTCAAGACATGTGAAAGCTCCTGAACGTCTATGTCTTAACGTAGAAGTTGAGGAAACTATATTAGGGGATCTTAATGAACCTGCTAATTATAAGGCTGCCATTGAGAGTCCTGAAAAGGGTAAATGGGTAGTTGCTATGAATGGGGAAATGCAATCCATGAAAGATAACAATGTCTGGATTGAAGTAGACCTTCCTCCCAATGCCAATGTAGTTGGAAGTAAGTGGCTCTTCAAGAAGAAAACTGACATGGATGGAAAGATACACACCTATAAGGCCCGTTTGGTAACTAAAGGCTTTACTCAAACATTTGGTGTTGACTACGAGGAGACCTTTTCTCCTGTAGCTAACATTAGGGCTATTAGGATTCTCATAGCTATAGCAGCATACTATGACTATGAGATTTGATAAATGGATGTCAAAACCGCCTTCTTAAATGGTCGCCTAGATGAAGACATCTATATGGCGCAGCCTGAGGGGTTTATGAATCCAAAATTTCCAAACCGTGTATGAAAACTTCAAAGATCCATTTATGGATTGAAGCAAGCATAAAGGCAATGGAATAAAAGATTTGATGAAGAAATCAAAAGGTTTGGATTTACTGAGAATCTTGATGAGCCATGTGTATATCACAAAGCTAGTGGGAGTAATTTAATTTTCCTTATCCTATATGTTGATGACATATTGATCATGGGAAAAGACATTCAAAGTTTGCAAAAAGTTAAGGCATATCTTGGAAAGTGCTTTTCTATGAAGGATTTAGGGGAAGCTGCATATATTCTGGGAATCAAGATCTATAGAGATAGATCAAGGCGGTTAATTGGATTAAGTCAAAGTGCTTACATTGACAAAATATTAAAGAGATTCAATATGCAAAATTCCAAGAAATGATTTTTGCCAATGGAAGTGAAACATGGCTTGAGCAGTGAGTTATGTGCTTCAACACCTGCAGAGGTGGCACACATGAGCAAAGTTCCATATGCTTCGGTTGTAGGATCTATTATGTATGCGGTGAGATGCACAAGGCCAGATGTGGCATTCGCTCAAAATATCACCAGTCAATTTCAACAGAATCCAGGTGAAAAACACTGGATTGCTGTTAAACATATTCTAAAGTATCTTAGGCATACGAAAGATATGTTTCTTGTGTATGGTGGAAATCCAGCTACATAACTTGGTGTAACAGGTTACTGTGATGCGTCCTGGCAATGTGACAAAGATGTTGCGAAGTCTCAGACTGGTTATGTCTTTGTTATCAATGGAGGAGCAGTAGACTGGAGGAGCAAGAAGCAGAGTACAATTGCGTTGTCTGCGATAGAGGCCGAATACATAGCTGCTTCAGAAGCTGCAATGGAGGCTGTTTGGATTAGGAAATTCATTTCAGGGCTTGGTGTTATGCCTTCAATTGAATCGCCTATTACTATGTTTTGCGAAAATTCTGCTGCAATCATATTTACCAATGAACCTGGAGTCATGAAGGGCACCAGACATTTTCTATGGAAGTATCACTATGTTCGGGAACAAGTCCGCAAAGGTGAAATAAATCTCTTGAAAGTTCACACAGATGATAACTTAGCTGATCCATTCACTAAGGCTTTAGCTAAAGAAAAGCTTACTGAACTTGCCAATGGCATTGGACTTAGATTAGCTAGTAGTTTCATGCATAATTGTGTTTAGTATTTGGATAAAGGATATTGTAAACATTTATTATTTTTAATGAAATAAAATATTGGTTATGTTTATAATCATTATTTAATATTGTTGTCCTATATATTTGTGTGTTTAATCCGTGAATAAGTTAGTGATTCTAAACGTCCGTTGTCAGTTAATGATATGGGAATATCATTAAATTAAGACAAATCTAAGTTTTGGTATAATATATTTGAAAGTATATTGATGCGTTGTCATACCAAATTCACATGATATTCAATGAATTGAATATATGACTTATCCCAACTACATGATGTTACTTTATGGATATTATTAAGTAAATCATGAATAGTTATCCTCAAACTTGAGATACCAGATAACTATTATGATTGTAGTTGTTGGTCCATGAAATTGAGTAAATGAAGAACATATTTCATTAATAACAATGAACAAATGTTACAAGATTACTTAAAATACAAACAACTACATGATAACATCTTTAAATTCTTCAAGGGGATACTTTCGGTATAGTATCCTCTTTGGGTGACAAATAGACTCTCATAGATCAAGCTATGCTTGAAATTACAATGAGAGGATGATCCTATCAACTAATACACTTTTGTATTCTTTTGTTTGTTTAGGAAAACATACTATCTCTATTACAAAGCACACAATATATACAGGTAACTACACAAAGACATGTGGAGTAGGTTTGAGTTGTCATCCACTTGGTGTGAGTTGTCATCCACTAAGTGGTCCCCCTTCATCTTCCTCTTTTGTACTTTGTCTGACTTCTTTCTTTTCTTAAAGAAGTTCGCGCCCATATTTATCAGTCTACTTTGTAGAGATAGTATCTTCAAGGTCACTGAGACATTTGTCATTTCTCAGTGATACTGGAGTTGTTTGTAGCTCGTATACTTTACTCACTGAAACCGTATCAGTAAGTAAAGTGTTTTCTTCAACAACGAGCTTTATACAACACTCACTGATTTCTGTATCAGTGAGTAACCCAATATTTTATTAGTGAGTTAGGCTATTTTATGTTCAAATCTTGTCAGGGTAATTGGGTCAATTTTTGACCCAACAATCTCCCCCTATTTGAATATACAAGTAGCCCAAGTGAATGGGTTTTTGGTTATTTAGGTTTTAACCTGCTTGTTCAGGGACTTGAGTTTAGTTCCTGAGGTTCAAGGGTTCAGGGACCTGAAGGTTCAGGGAGTAGGGTTCAGTCACCTGATGGTTCAGGGTTCAGTGACTGAGGGTTCAGGTTCCTGGGTGTTCAGTGACAAGGTTCAGGGGTTCAATGACCTGTTTCACTGAGAGAGTTCAGTGACCAAGTATGATTTGGGGTTTTGTTTTCTCAGTGACCAGGTATGATTTGGGGTTTTGTTTTCTCAGTGACCAGGTATGATTTGGGGTTTTGTTTTCAGTGACCTGGGTTCATGGGTAGGGTTCAGGGGGTCCAATGGTGGTTCAGTGACTGGGTTCAGGGAGTGTTTAATCCACTGATACTTCCTGACTTTCTCAGGAGTTACAATCCAATTCAGTCTTAACATCTCCCTTGAACACACTTTCTCATCTCTCCGTGAGTCAAGCTCACTTAATTCCACCATTCGTTGGCCCGAGTTATACTAGAACCCTGAATAATACTCCACTCCCTGATACTTATCAGGGTCACTCTTTTCACTCCCTGATTCATACTTCTGTCTACCTGACCTTCCTTCACATCCTGATCTTTATTTCCCACTGATAATCCAAAAACTTCAATCGATGGACAACATCTCATATCACAAAACCTTTACTGAACAAATTTCAATCCCGGATGGACTCATGAAGGCATTTTCCTTAACACTTGAGACCCACTAAAATCTACCCTTATTTCAGTCTTTATCACTCCCTGAGTCGCAAATCCCCAGTGTTTTAACAACTCTTTTTCTCCAACCTCCTTAACCAGCTTAACACTTTTAATTCCAAACTACACATTCGATCTAACCATTTTTTACCAGATCCTCAACTGATTCGTGGTTTTAGAAACTCACTAAATCCAACTAATCCTTTTCAAAACTCCAAACCATAAATCCATTCAAACCCATTTTTTCTTTCGATCGAGAGTTTTAAAAAACTCTTAGTGATAAACTTTGATCGGTTTTTTTATCGGTTTTGTTAAGTGTTCTTAGATCCGGATCTGGATTTTCTTGATGGTGAAATTTTTTGAAGTGGGTTATGATGATTTGGTAATAGATCGGATTTTTTGGTGTGTGATTATCTGGTTTTTTTGTTTTTCTCGATCTGTTTTGATCGATAGTTAGTGGGAGAGTGATGGTGAATTTTTTGTTTTGTGTTTAGACCGATTTGTTTTTAGATCTGATTTTGTCGATCTCTTTTTTGTGATAGGTAGATCGATTGTTATTTCATAGTGAAACCTGGTTTCATTAGTTGAATAAAGGAGTGGATTGGTTATTTTGTGGGTGGAGATCAAGAATGGGTTTTTGATAAGGTTGTATCTTGGTTTTGTGTGTGTGGTGGGGTTTTTGGTTAATCTTATTTGTGTTGGATAAGATTTGTGTGGTGGATGTTTGTTTTGTGGGTTTCAGGGAGGGCTTTGGTGTATGTCAGTCACCAATAAATGTGTTTCTCCCCCTCAAAAATTGCTATGTCAGTAGCAGTTTTTTTAAGATTCACATTTATTTTTTTTAAGAATGTTATCAGCAATCATGAACGGATCTGGATTATAAGAATAATCCACCCGCTCTGATACCACTTGTTGGTCCATGAAATTGAGTAAATGAAGAACATATTTCATTAATAACAATGAACAAATGTTACAAGATTACTTAAAATACCAACAACTACATGATAACATCTTCAACTTCTTCAAGGGGATACTTTCGGTATAGTATCCCCTTTGGGTGACAAATAGACTCTCATAGATTAAGCTATGCTTGAAATTACAATGAGAGGATGATCCTATCAACTAATACACTTTTTTATTCTTTTGTTTGTTTAGGAAAACATACTATCTCTATTACAAAGCACACAATATATACAGGTAACTAAAGAAAGACATGTGGGGTAGGTGTGAGTTGTCATCCACTAAGTGGTCCCCCTTCATCTTCCTCTTTTGTACTTTGTCTGACTTCTTACTTTTCTTGAAGAAGTTCGCGCCCATATTTATCAGTCTGCTTTGTAGAGATAGTATCTTCAGGGTCACTGAGACATTTGTCATTTCTCAGTGATACTGGAGTTATTTGTAGCTCGTATACTTTACTCACTGACACCGTATCAGTAAGTAAAGTGTTTCTTCAACAACGAGCTTTATACAACACTCACTGATTTCTTTATCAGTGAGTAACCCACTATTTTATTAGTGAGTTAGGCTATTTTATGTTCAAATCTTTTCAGGGTAATTGGGTCAATTTTTGACCCAACAGTAGTGCATTATTTGGAACAATTTAACGTTATACGTAACTGGTAGTCATAAGGATTGTTTTCGGAATTGTTGCAAAGTTCATGAGTTATGCTTGTAGTCAAGATAGAATTTGTTCCTTCAAATTTATATTTGGAGTTTAATACTGCTGGGCCCCTCGTAGGGTTGACAAGATGTATGCGTGGCCACGCCCAAGATCTCCCCTGAATATGTTCAGAAGATTTGGTAATCTTGCTCAATCACAAACAACGAGAAACAAAATACCCATATCTTTATTTAATGTAGTATTAGTAACAAAAGGATAATAATAATGATGAATCATTAAAGGTTTTTCCAGGAGACCTACTCGAGTTGTACTAGAGGCATCGGCGTGTTGCAAGACGCTAACCGATGTGATCACAACTATTAAGATATGTCTAAGTGGGAGCTGTTAGTTTTGTAGACATAAAATAATAGTTGTGTGTTAGGATCGAACTCGAGATCACGGGATTGCACACTTTACGAATGAAGAATTAATGATTAATAATTATTTATAAAATGTTATATTTAATTATTATGTACACAAAACATTTAACGGATGTTAGTATTTAACGGATAATGATTAACGACCGTTAAACGATAAAAGGAAACTATTAGAGGGTGAATAAAAGGAAAGTCGAGAAGGATCCGGAAGCCCTAATGGGTTACGCCGATCGGCCAAGGGTTAGGTTTCCTAATCCTTGGTTAACTTGTACTCTAAGTTTGCTCTACTATATAAACAAAGGCTAGGATTCATTATTGGGTACTCTTATACACACTAATACCCTAAACCTTGTGTTTTCTTCTCCTTGGTCTAAAACCGATTGATCTATACCCTCTTAGGGTCGATCGAATTTTTGATTGTCAAGAAATTCTTGTTTTGTGTTATTTACTTGTATAACTTTAATTTGGTATTAGTTCGTGTTGGGAATTAAATATTCAAAAAGTTTAATATCGGGTTCTACTCAAAGAAATACTCTAAGTATGATTCTGCTGCTAGAGCATTTGATTCTACTGCTAGCGTTAACATTCTACTGCTGAATGATTCTGCTGCTAGTGTTATGATTCTGCTGCTGGTGAAGAACTTTCTACTGCTGAGTGGATAAGTATGAAAAGATATTATGTGTATTAAAGTCAACAATATACAGTAGATAATATCTTACCCCATGTGATCAGTCATTATGTTATATTCTCAGAACAAGTTGTAAACATAGATACATGTTGTATCTTAATGACTGACACTCTCAAAGCAAGTGTTCGATTAGACTTGACAATATTATAAAGATCTTTCTTGTGTTATAAAAGAAAGATCTTAGACTAGATATTAGCATGTGAGATAATAGTGTGTGAATTATTAAGTGCTTAGAAAATAACTCTCAAGAACATAGAACAAATATCACAAGTCATAGAAAACATAAGATTCAAGGTCTTTGTAACCCTAGTGATAGTGAAGATCACTCGTATTATCTTGAATAATATTGAATCGTTTGGTGATAACATTGAATGTTCTTTGTTCTATATACACAAGCATAACTGTTCCATTTCCATAACACAAATAACCTTCTAAGTGTGATTAAGTAAATTCCGCGTACTTGATCACATACACAAAGCATTAAAGGTTTAACCACCTTACCAGTGTATCGATCATTCAATCCTATCAATTGGTATCAGAGCAAGGCTGATATAGTTGATTTAGAAGAAAAAGAAGAAGAAATGGACGTTGAATCTATTCAGACCAATGTTGCTGCAAAAATACCCATGCTCAAACAGAATGAGTTTGAGATGTGGAGGCTGAGGATAGAGCAATATTTCCAAGTGCAAGACTATGCACTTTGGGAAATCATTGAAGATGGAAACTCTTACCAGCCTACAACCATTTCATCAACAGTGGACGGCAAAGTGGTGACATCTCTGCAGACAAAGCCAACATCTGCAGAAGATAGAATAAAGAAGAAAAATGACTTAAAGGCAAGAAGCATGCTGATGATGACCATACCCAATGATCAACTTCTAAACTTCAGCAAGTTCAAAGATGCCAAGTCATTATTTGAAGCTATTATTGCCAGATATGGTGGAAATGAAGCCACCAAGAAAACCCACAAGACACTGCTCAAGCAGCAGTTTGATAACTTCTCCTCTACATACAATGAATCTCTTGACCATATGTTTAATAGGCTTCAGAATATTGTGAGCCAACTTGCTATTCTTGGGGTTGAAATACCTCAAGAAGATCTGAACTCAAAATTTCTGAGAAGCTTACCAGAAGAGTGGGCTATGCATGTTGTTGTCTGTAAGAACAAGCCAGACCTTGATACAATGGAACTGATTGATTTGTATAGCAACTTTAAGATTGTGGAGCAAGATTTGAAGAAGAATGGAGGTACTAGCTCTAATACTGGGAACATGGCATTTATGTCAACTCCTAGTACCTCAAAATCAAGTGAAAAGGTGAAAGTTGTTGATGGTGTTGGTGCTGCTAGTTCATCAAGCAGTACCATGGGTATTTTGGATGAAAAGACTAGTTGTGCATTTCTTACAAGTCAAAATAATGGGTCCATGCTCACCTATGAAGACCTCCAAGAGATCAATGATGATGATCTGGAGGAAATGGACCTAAAATGGCAAATTTCTCTTCTTAGCATGAGAGCCAAGAAGTTCTATCAAAGGACGGGGAAGAAGCTCTTAATCAGCAACACTGATACTGCTTGTTTTGATAAGTCAAAGATAGAGTGCTATAACTGCCACATGATGGGTCACTTCTCAAGAGATTGTAGAAGGCCAAGGCAGCAGGATAGCAAGAACAAAGGTTTTGGAAGCACATCCAAAACAAGGGAGGTTTCTGAGCCAAACTCAAAGGCTATGGTAGCTATTGATGGGCTAGGTTTTGATTGGAGTTTCATGGCTGATGAAGAAGAAGATTCTTCACAGATGGGACTCATGGCTTTTTCTACTACTGAGGTACAATCTCATAAAGCTTGTTCAAATGCTTGTACTGCTCTTAAAGAATTACAAACTTTAATCAAACATTATGATGAACAAAAGAAAGAGCTAAGCAAAACTCATCAAAACTACATTAATTATAAGTGTGGTTTAGAATCAACAGAAAAGCAGATCTTATACTACAAAGAAAATGAACTTGCTTTTTCTGATGACAAAGGTGCTCTTAAACAGGACATATTCTTTAAAGATGCTGAAATTAAGCTTTTAAGAGAGGCTTTTGATAGGGTCAAAAAGGAAAATGGAAACATTCACTTTACTACATAGACACTAGAACATGCTTCTAGAGGTGTGACCAACATGATAGAATGTCAAGTGATTAATAGAGCTAAGTCAGGAGTAGGATATAAGAGTGTCCCACCTCCATACAGAGGTATCCCTAAACCCCCAGGGATTGACCTAGAAAATTCAGGTATCCCTGAATTTCAACAACCTGAGCTACAATATGGTGTACAACCAAAAACTAAGCTAGTTGTTGATGAACCTAAGAAAGTAAGTGAAAGTTTAAGTAAAACTTTACTTCCTGAGGACAAGGTGTCCTCTGATAGAAGATCAGATAGTGTAGTCATTGAAGACTGGATATCTGATGATGATGAAGATGAACAGGTTATGTCTAAACCTAAAGTAGTTAAGAAAGCAGGAACAAGGGTTCCTAAAGTGATCAAAAAGGATACTGTTAAGCCTAGTTCAAACATTAAACATGTTAGGCAACCAGTTAAATATTGTGAACAATATAGATCCACTAGCAAGCCCAGAGGTAACCAAAGAAATTGGAATGGCCTCAAGTCTAACCAATTAGGTGATGACTTTTTCTTTTATAATAAAGCTTGTTACACATGTGGTAGTTTTGATCATCTTGCAGCTTTCTGTAACAAATGGGTATCTGGGTATGAAAACAATAGGGTGAATTTCAAAATGCAAACTCCTCAAACTCACTTTCACTCTAAGTCTAAGAGAACAAAACCCAGAGCAGTTGCCAAAGCAGTTTCTGCTGCTAGACCATTCATGACTGTTAACCCAAGACCAACAGTTAAATATGCAAAATCTTTTTATACAAATGCATCAAAGACTATTCAAAGGCCCATTAAAACAAAAGCAATGGTCCAAAAACAAGTTTGGAAAATTAAGGGAACAATTACAAAGCTAGCAGTTTCTGCTACTAAGCATGTAGTTCATTCTGATGCTAGGGAAAACAGGGCAAATGCTGTTAAGGCCTCAGTATGTTGGATTCTTAAATCCAATGTTGCATCAACTGTTCTTAAGAGATTAAATTTCATTGATGCAAGAGGCAGATCCAAGTCAGTAATGGCTTGGGTCCCCAAAAGAAACTAATACTTCTCATTTCTGTGCAGGAACATTCAATTGATAAACAAGAGGATCAAGGATACTCAGATAGTGGATGTTCAAGACACATGACAGGCAACAAGTCTTATCTCTCAGATTTTCAATCAATAGATGGAGGCTATGTTACCTTTGGAGGAGGTGTTGGTGGCAAAATTTTCGGTAAAGGTATAATCAAAACTGAAAATTTAGATTTTGAATATGTGTACTATGTACATGAGCTAAATTATAATCTTTTTAGTGTCTCACAAATGTGTGACAAAAAGAACAAAGTTCTTTTCTGTGACACTGAATGTCTTGTACTTTCTCCTGATTTTAAGATGCCTGATGAAAGTCAAGTGCTTCTTAAAATTCCTAGAAAGGGCAATATGTACAGTGTAGCCATGAAGAACATTGTTCCTAAAAAGGATTTAACTTGTCTTGTTGCAAAGGCCACATTGGATGAATCAATGTTATGGCATAGGAGGCTTGGTCATATTAATTTCAAAACCATAAATCAGATTGTTAAGAATGGTTTGGTAAGAGGTTTACCTCAAAAACGATTTGAAAATGATCAAACATGCATTGCTTGTCCTAAAGGCAAACAACACAAAGCCACTTGTAAGCCCAAGCTGTTTAACTGTATCAATCAATCATTGTTTATGCTTCATATGGACTTGTTTGGTCCTACAAATGTCAGAACTATGCAACATAAGAGATATTGTCTAGTTATTATTGATGACTATAGTAGATTTACATGGGTTTTATTTTTAGCTACTAAGGATGAGACACCTAGCATCCTTAAGACTTTCATTACTGAGATAGAAAACCTAGTAGACAAAAGAGTAAAAGTCATTAGATGTGATAATGGGACAGAGTTCAAAAATAGAGTTATGGATGAATTCTGCAAAGAAAAGGTTATTAGGAGAGAATTTAGTGTTGCTAGAACTCCACAACAGAATGGAGTTGCTGAAAGAAAAAATAGAACACTAATAGAAGCTGCTAGAACTATGTTAGCTGATTCTAAGCTACCTATAACTTTTTGGGCTGAAGCAGTCAACAATGCTTGCTATGTTCAGAATAGAGTTTTAGTTGTTAAGCCTCACAATAAGACATCATATGAGCTTTTTAGAGGTAGAACTCCTGCAATAGGATTTCTTAGACCTTTTGGATGTTGTGTGACTATTCTCAATACCTTAGACCATCTTGGAAAATTTGATGGCAAAGCAGATGAAGGTTTCTTATTTGGATATTCTCTCAATAGCAAAGCTTTTAGAGTATACAACTTAAGAACTAAGAAAGTAGAGGAAAACCTACATGTGGAATTTTTAGAGCATAAATCCAATGTAATAGGTGAAGGTCCGAATTGGCTATTTGATCTAGAGTCATTAACCCATTCTATGAATTATGTGCCTGTTGTTGCAGAAACTAATAATTTTTCAGGTTCACAAACAACAAATGAGGCAGGGTTAGACAAGGAGACAAATCAAGATCATATATGGATACCAATAAGTACCAATGTGGCTTTAACTTCAACAAATGATGAATCTTCTTCTGGTAAAGCTAAAGAAGATGTTGAAAGTGAACACAAGGAAGATGGAACAAAGGAACAACAAAATGTTTCTGCTGATGATAGTGCTGCTGAGACAGAGCATTCTACTGCTAGGCTTAATTTTTCTGCTGCTAGGCCAAATGATTCTACTGCTGGCCCTTCGGACTCAAATGAAGCAGATTTCTCAGATAATGAGGTGGATTTGAGCAATATCTCACCTAACTATCAAGTTCCTTCAACCCCACACACAAGGATTCACAAAGTCCACTCCCTAGACAATGTGATTGGAGATGTACAATCAGGTGTGAAGACAAGACAACAACTGATGTCTTCAGACCAACAAGGGCTTCTTGATGCCCTTTATGCTTCAAAGCAGCATGAGTTTTCAAACTCTTGCTTGTTTGTATGTTTTCTCTCACAAGATGAACCAAAGAACATTCTGAAAGCCTTAGATGATTCAAGCTGGGTAGAAGCTATGCAAGAGGAGCTTCTTCAGTTCAAGATTCAGAAGGTATGGGTGCTAGTTGATTTACCTAAGGATGCAAAGGTAATTAGCACTAGATAGGTTTTCAAGAATAAAAGGGATGAAAGGGGAATAGTGATTAGGAATAAGGCTAGATTAGTAGCCCAAGGGTACACACAACAAGAAGGGATAGACTATGATGAGGTTTTTGCTCCAGTAGCAAGACTTGAGGCAATTAGGCTTTTCTTAGCTTATGCTTCATTTTTAGGCTTCATTGTTTATCAAATGGATGTCAGGAGTGCATTTTTATATGGTACTATTGAAGAAGAGGTGTATGTATCACAACCTCCAGGGTTCATTGATCCTGACCATCCAGACAAAGTGTACAGAGTAGTTAAGGCTCTTTATGGCCTTCATCAGACACCTAGAGCTTGGTATGAAACATTGGCTTCCTATTTAAAAGAAAATGGATTTCAAAGAGGAAAGATTGATCAGACACTTTTCATCAAACAACACAAGAAAGATCTTCTGTTAGTGCAGGTGTATATGGATGCCATTATCTTTGGGTCTACAAGGAAGGAGATGTGTTTAGAGTTCGAGAAGCTTATGCATGATAAGTTTCAGATGAGTTCCATGGGGGAACTTACATTCTTTTTGGGTTTGCAAGTTAAACAGTCATATGAAGGCATATTTATTAGTCAAGATAAATATGTTGCTGAAAGTCTAAGGAAGTTCAACTTTGCTGATTCAAAAATGGCAAGTACACCAATGGACTCTGAGAAGCCTCTTCCAAAAGACTTAGATGGAGAAAATTTAGATGTACACACTTACAGATCTATGATAGGCTCTTTGATGTATCTCACATCATCAAGACCTGACATCATGTTCTCTGTTTGTGCTTGTGTAAGATTTCGCGTAACTCCAAAGGTTTCTCATTTAACAACAGTCAAGAGAATTTTTAGATATCTCAAGGGTCAACCTAGGTTGGGACTATGGTATTCTAGAGAGTCACCTTTTGACTTGGTAGCATTTTCGGATAGTGATTATGCTGGTGCGAGCTTGGACAGAAAGTCCACAACTGGAGGATGTCAATTCCTTGGGTGTAGACTTATCTCATGGCAGTGTAAGAAGCAAGAAAACTGTGGCTACTTCAACAACTGAAGCTGAATATAGTTGCTACAAGTTGCTGTGCTCAAGTCTTATAGCTTCAAAACCAACTTCTTGACTATGGGTACAATTTCATGAACACTGTTATTCATATTGATAATAGTAGTACTATTTGCATAATTAAAAATCCAGTGCAACATTCTAAAACAAAACACATTGAAATTAGACATCACTTTATAAGAGACTGCAATGAGAAAATATTAATTCAAGTTCTTAAAATTGCTTCAGAATTCAACTTTGCAAATCTGCTAACAAAAGCTTTTGATGTTGGAAGGTTTCAGTACTTGGTAGCAAGTATTGGAATGCTTAATCCTCAATGATTTTAAACTTTGTGTTTTTGTAAATAAATTTTTGTTTGTGCTGCTGACTTTCAAAGATACTACTGCTATTACAAAAGTTTGTGCTGCTAGTACAAATTTAAATTGTGTTATTCATACAGTTAGTCCTATGATTATTCTAATACAAGACAAGTACTTTGTACATTGTTCTTTTGGTTTTAGACTAACAATTTCAGGTATGATCATGTGAACACAAAGGATGTTTCAAGTGAAATGGAAGCAGCAGAATGAGAATACTAGTTGCTGAGATAATAGGTTTATGATAGAAAGAGTTTGGGAATTTCAAACCTCCTTAAAACTTCTTTCTTGAAGCTTAATTATGATGTTTCACATTGAATTGATGACTTAGTTGATCAGAAAGTAACTGATACAACTCACTTTCTATCATTTTATACTTTTAAGTATAATGAGCAAGTCTAAGGACATCTAATAGAAAGAACAGCTAGTAAAAGTGAATCTAACACTTGTGTTAGAGGCAACAATTACTATGAGCTGGAAACCCTGTCAAGAAAGCCTTTTGAATAGGTTTATCTTTACACAGGCAGTTATTTATAACTGAAAACATTGGTTCTCACACAACCAGAGGTTGCTTTAAATCGAAATTTTGATTAAGTGTCTGTTACACACTTAATCCCTTCAAAATGGTTGAAAGCAGTATGGTTTTTCATAATAAAATCAAGTACATACTGCTAAGGCAAAAGTTTCTTAAAAGGATTTTCAAAGTGACTCACAAACACCATCATATGATGGACCATGAGTCAAATGCCCTATAAATTACCTCTTATAGGAGTTAACACACCTAGAAGTGATGAGGGCAGCAAATTAAACTCTTAAGGAATTGATGGCTACATGTACAACATTGTCTGATAACATGTTCTGATGGATAGCTCAGATGATGGAGAGAAATATTTTGGTACATAATGAGAGATCTTCCAAACAGGGTGATAACGCTCAAATTGTGCATATTTTTAGTAGCGTTATTCGTGTTTTTATGTATGTTATTTGGTTATATTTATATGCATTTGTTACTAAATCGTACCAAAGTGTGTTTGCAAAGCATATGTGGCCAAAAACAGGAAAAAGGATGAAAAAGATGAGAAAAGGAGAAAGAAGGAAATATTTATGAAAGTGCGAAGATTCTTATACCAAGACCCAATCAAAAAGGCATTTCAAAGAATGAAGGTCCAAGTATTCATGTCGATTAGCTTCAAAGATGTTGAAAAGATCAAGTTTGGATGAAGAACCAAAGACCCAAAAAGGAAAAATCAAGCCAAGACGACAAAAGTCCAAAATGTTCCAAAACAGCAACCATCCATCCGATCGGAGGCTGCCCGCAACCGATTCGGATGGAGGCAATTCCGAAGACCAACCGATCGGTTGGACATATTACCGATCGGTTGAAAGCTTGCTGATTTACCAAAACTTCATCATTATGTTTTGTCTTTTCATATATCCGGTTCTAAGGCCTTCTAATAAGGATTCTAGGCTCTTCTAAACTACTTGGAGGACAAGTGAAGCATTAATGAACCAAGACCCTTGGGAGGAGTATTAATAGGATCATTTATGGAATATTTAGTGTGTAATTCTTAATCAATAAACTAGTAATCATCCACCACTCATCAAATACTCTAAAATTCATCCTTAAAAGTCCAGGAGCAGTTGGAGAGTCAAGAAGTCATTATTTGGAGGTCAAAACATCAAGAAATCAACACCAATCCTTGGGGTATCATTACTTTATCATTTGTAATCTATTTCCAATCATTGTAAGACTTTCAATTATGGTTTCTAATGTTCAAAGTGCTGAGATTATGTTCATGTTTGCTATGAGTGGCTAGTGCCTTTGTGCACTTGCTTAGATGATGTGTATTACCAATTGATATGCGTATGATTGTGATGACATGTTTTAATTCAATTTCAAGTTGATTCTAAGATCCAATCGTGATTAAGTTTTGTAGTGACATGCGTTGAATCAAGTTTAACTAGTTGCTAATAATTTTAAGGGTCGAAAGAACTATTGTTATTCAACTAGTTATAATCATTTGTCTATGAATGATTGTTTTTTACCCATTATTCTTGATTAAACAAAGAAAGTTAATTGTGGTTGTAATGAGAATGCTTTTGTCTATCAAAAATAGGATTGATGGTAAACCATTTCAAGGGTCAAAAGATTAATAGTTTACTCTCAATTGTGACCTTTTGTCTATGATCGGTTACCTTTTGTATTGACCATTTCCTAAGCTATTTGATTAAGCAAAAGATGATTTTTGTGTTTAAGGTACACCAACTTATGAACCTTGAATTGATCTTGAATTGAGTGGTTAAACGTAATGCTTGTTTTTATGAACTAAAATCTTGACGAAGGTTTAATTTGTAGAAACAATAGATTAGTTCACCAAACTAATTATCATAACCAACATGTTGTCCAAAGTTATCACAATCATGCTTATCAATGAGTAGTATGCTAGTCTAAGCAAGTGTAGTTTTTAATCATTTGAATTATTCTATTTTTTTATTACTTGTTAAGGAATTTACTTCTAGTAGCTTACAATTCGATTCACTACACAAATCCCTGCGAACGATCCCGACTTACCATCATAATCTTGCTATAACGGACGAGTTCACTTGCTCGTATGTGTTGTTTCTAGATTCGGTAATTCGACCTTTATAAATTTAAAACTTGTACTCACACACGACACATCAAGTTTTTGGCGCCGCTGCCAGGGATTTTGATCGTTATTCTGTAGGTTTTGGAAGTTCATAGTTCGTTTTCATAAAAAAAAAAGTTTTTCGAGCTGATCATCCGATCGGTATTTCATCCATCCGATCGGTTGTCTAATTTTTAATTTTACCGAGAGCTCCATCCGATCGGTAGTAACTTCCATCCGATCGGTTTTCACCAAAATCAATTTTACCGAGACAAGTATCCGATCGGTATTTCACCCATCCGAGCGGATCACCAAACCTGATTTTTCAAACTGTTTCCATTCTTTAATCGTGTGTTTAAACATTGCCTCGATTCTCTTGGGAATTGTATGAACACTAGATCAACTGGAATAGAACCAATTTCACCTTTTTCAGATCCCGAACGTTTAGTCCGAAGACAAAGAAAGAAAAGAAAACCATTTGTTCCATTAGCCAACCGTGTACCAAGAGTACGAAACCCACCGTTTGAAAATCTTTGTGAAGCTAAAGTCGTTTATAACCCATTCACCGAGCAACCTTTTCCCATGGCTGACGATAGACCCATGTGGGAAGCCAACCGAACCGTAGCACCCACTCCTGGAGCTGCTATTGTTACTGTCAACCTAGGTGAAAATTTCACCGTGAAAGGTCACCATCTTTCTATGATCAAAGACCGTCAATTCGATGGCCGTTCGAGGGCCGATCCTCACAAGCACATTGCCGAATTCATCGAAATTTGTGGCATGTTTCGATATGGTGACACCAATGTGGATGCCATTAAACTCAAACTTTTTCCATCATCACTTGCTGGAGATGCAAAAGTGTGGTATAATGAATTAACCCCAGGAACTATCAATACTTGGGAGGAGATGAGGCAAGCTTTTGTAAGCCGATTCTTTCCACCTGCCATGTTTGATCGACTCATGGGAGAAATTCGTGCTTTCACACAAAACCCTAACGAATCGCTCGTCGAAGCCTGGCTTCGTATGAAAGATTTGCTTCGTAGTTGTCATGGACATGGTTTAGGACGAGGAACCATTATCCAAATCTTCTACCATGGACTAGATGAAGCATCTCAAGGAATTCTTGATGCTGGAGGAATTTTTCTTTATAAGACTCCAAACCAGGCATACCAATTGCTAGAAGACTGAGTTCTTCTCAAACTCGACTGGTCAAAAGATGCCAAAACCAAACCCTTACGAAAAACCGTTGCTTTTGCTGAAAGTTCCGATACCTCTAAACTCATGGAGAAAATGGAAACATTAACTTCCAAAATCGATTCGCAATACAAAGACCTTAAAGGAGAAATGAAAGAAATGCGAGACGGTTGTAACAACAGTGGAGGTAATCACCCATCATCAGAATGTGACGACCAACCAATGGACCAACCCAAAGAAGGAGAAGCCAATTATGTCCAAGGAGGATACCGTGGAGGCGGTTATCATGGAAATTATTACGGACGAAATTCTGTAAATTGGCAAGATCGTCAACAAAGGGATAACAACCGCGATTCTCAACCACGAGTAGACAATCAAACCACACAAACCTCTGACAAAAAAGCAGAAGAATCCGATTTTGAGAAAATGATGAGAGAATTCGTAACTGCTCAAAAATCAACCAATGAGTTCATCAAGAACCAATTTTTCAATCTCAAAACCAAAGTTGAGCAAGGTCAGAAAAATCATCAAGCATCGATTCAAGATCTTGAAAACAAATTTGGTAGACTTTCTGATCAAATTTCTTCCCGACCATCTGGTTCGTTGCCAAGTAATACCCAAACCAACCCTAAGCCGACATCATCTGGATTGAACGATAAAACTTATCGTCCACCACAGACTCGAAATGAGCATATAAATGCTGTATTCACAAGAAGTGGTCTTTCTTATGATCCACCACCCAATCCAAATGATACCACGATCATCGATGATGATAGTGAGGAGGAAGAAGAAGCAAAAAAGGAAAATACCAAAAAAAACACCACCCAAACCCATCCCACCAGTTAAGGCGTATACACCAAAAATTCCATATCCTCAAAGCCTTAGAAAGAAAGAATGGAAGAACGTTATAAGAAGTTTGTTGAAATAATCAAAGAGGTTAGACTCAATGTTCCCCTCGTTGATGTTTTAGCTGGAATGCCCAATTATGGGAAATTTTTGAAAGAACTTCTTAATAACAAGAACTAGTTGGAGCAAATATCCGCTACCTTTCTGAATGAAGAATGTTCAGCTATTGTTCAAAACAAAATTCCACCGAAACTAGGAGATCCTGGAAGTTTTCTGATTCCGTGCACGTTAGGAAACAACATCACATGCGATGCTTTAGCCGATCTAGGTGCAAGTATCAATTTGATGCCCTATTCGTTGTATTCTAAACTTTCCATCAATACCTTGAAACCTACAAGGATGAGTATTCGATTAGCAAATCATTCTTATCAATATCCTGTTGGAATTGCTGAGAATATGCTTGTCCAAGTTGGTAAATTCATTTTTCCTGTGGATTTTGTGATCTTAGAAATGGAGGAAGATAGTAGAGTACCTCTTATTTTAGGAAGACCTTTCCTAAACACCGCTGATGCGATCATCAAAGTAAAAGGAAAAGAACTCAATCTTGGAGTTGGAGATGATAGAATTACCTTTTTAATCGATAAAGCAATGCAATATCCATATTCCAGTGATGACACTTGTTTTAACGTTGATGTAATCGATGAAGTCACTGAAGAAGAATTGGATGCATTACTTGACGATTCTGATCCATTCATGACTACTTCAGAAAAAATTAGTGAAACAAACTTTGATAAAGAATTCGCTGATTTTATGGAAGTAAAGTTTGAAGTAGAATAAGAAACAGAAGTTGAAGAAGGAGAAATAGAAGAAGATTTTGAGGAAATCACTTTTAATGATCAATTGAGAATCAAAACATCTCTTCAAGAACCACCAACTGATCTTGAGCTGAAACCACTTCTTGAAAATCTTGAGTATGCTTACTTGGAGGATAATTCACTTCTTCCAGTAGTCATATATTCGTTGCTCAAAGATAAGGAAAAAGAATGCCTCATTTCTGTTCTCAAGAAGCATAAAAGAGCTTTTGCGTGGAAAACATCTGACATCCTAGGAATCAGTCCTGATTTTTGTAAACACAAAATCAATTTCGAAGAAGATGCAAAACCCGTTGTAGAAAGACAACGTCGACTCAATCCCAACATGAAAGAAGTTGTTAAAAAAGAAATCATCAAACTTCTTGATGCTGGTATCATTTACCCCATCGAGGATAGTCCTTGGGTGAGTCCAGTTCACTGTGTTCCGAAAAAAGGAGGAATGACTGTTGTGACTAACGAACGGTATGAATTAGTTCCTACTAGAACTGTCACAGGATGGCGAGTATGTATTGATTACAGAAAATTAAATAAAGCCACCAGAAAAGATCATTTTCCTTTGCCATTCATGGATCAAATGCTTGAGAGATTAGCAGGGAACGAGTACTTTTGTTTCCTTGATGGTTTTTCAGGATATTTTCAAATTCCCATTGATCCTGTTGATCAAGAAAAGACTACATTCACATGTCCCTTTAGAACTTATGCTTATCGGCGTATGCCTTTTGGATTGTGTAATGCACCTGCTACTTTTCAGAGATGTATGATTGCTATATTCCAAGACATGCTTGAAACATCGATGGAAGTTTTCATGGATGACTTTTCAGTTTTTGGAAGCTCATTTGAAGCTTGTCTTTCTAATCTCGACAAAATGCTCGAAAGATGCGAAGCTGCACATCTTGTTCTCAACTGGGAAAAATGCCATTTCATGGTGACTGAAGGAATTGTGCTAGGACACAAAATTTCCAGTGCAGGAATGGAGGTTGACAAAGCAAAAATAGATGTTATCACCAAATTACCACCTCCAACAAACGTTAAAGCCGTTAGAAGTTTTCTAGGACATGCCGGTTTTTACCGTCGTTTCATTAAGGATTTTTCCAAAATATCTCGTCCAATGACGAAACTTCTAGAAAAAGATTCTGTTTTTGACTTCAATGCAGATTGCATGAAGGCATTCGAAACATTGAAAACCCAACTGACTAGTGCACCCATTATGGTTTCACCTAATTGGTCACTACCATTCGAGCTCATGTGCGACGCAAGCGATTTTGCGGTTGGAGCTGTATTAGGACAACGTGAAGGAAAACATTTTCGTCCTATATACTTCGCCAGCAAAACACTCAATAATGCGCAACAAAACTATACGGTCACGGAGAAAGAATTATTAGCCGTTGTTTTTGCTTTCGACAAATTCAGATCTTATCTTGTGCTTTCAAAAACAATTGTGTTCATTGATCATTTAGCGCTCAAATATCTGTTTGCCAAACAAGATGCAAAACCACGTCTTATCCGATGGATTTTGCTACTCCAAGAATTTGACATCGAAATCAAAGATAAGAAAGGAGCAGAAAATCTAGCTGCTGATCATTTGTCTCGTCTTGAGAATCCGAACTTGGAAGAGTTAAAGGAAGACGAGATTGACGATTATTTTCCTGATGAAACTCTCATGACTATTGACACAGCCGATGAGAAAGAAATTCCATGGTTTGCTGCTTATGCAAATTACCTCGTTGGAGAGATTCTCCAAAAAGGATTAACTCATGGCCAACGAAGTAAATTCTTTTCAGACCTCAAACATTACTATTGGGAAGAGCCCTATCTTTTCAAGATGTGTCCCGATGGAATGATAAGAAGATGTGTTTTTGGTTCTGAAACAAGAAGAATTCTTGATGAATGCCATCATGGCCCGACTGGGGGACACTATGGTCCTTCCACCACAGCTAAAAAAGTTTTTGATGCTGGATTCTATTGGCCGACTGATGAAGCGAAAAGTGTACCGGTTTTAGGCGGTCATTTAAGCCCTAAATCGTATTTATTTGATCAAATATTGCCCTAAATCGTTCCTTTTGTCATTTTAGGTACTTTGGAGAAGAAATCTGGAAAAGGAAGCATTTTGGACGTTTTTGGAGCATAAAAGTGAAGAAAACGACAAAGTCTCTAAAGCTGCTGGAAAAGTACACATGACGGCGTCAAGAATTGCTCCTGACGGCGTCACGGCTTGGCAAAAGAGGTGGATATGAAAAATACACGTGACGCGCCAGAAAGTTTTGCAATGGAAAGTCTGACGGCGTCACCCTTTAAGGTGATCAAGGCCATCACGGTTTAAGTTAAAGAGAGACGGCGTCAAGCCCTATTCTGACGGCGTCAACCCTTGATAGGCCAGAGCGGATTTTGGAGGACTAAAAAGGGACGGCGTCAGGAAGACCATCCGGGAACCCTAGGCACGGCGAGGTGACGGCGTCACCTCCTACAACGTGACGCCATCAGCCACTAAACTCTATATATAGTTTTGCAATTTTTATTCATAGTGTGCAACTTTGTGAGGAGAAACCCTAGACGAATTTTCTGCCATTTTTAAGGGTTTTATACCCTTGGATCTCCCATGTTTAATTGAAGATAAGTAATCACTTAATCAATCAATATGTCTATGTGTTGTTTCATTATATCTTGTTCTTGTCTTTTAATTAACTTGCTAGGCTAGATTTATCTTGTGTTTGCTTAGATCTAATGAAACCTAACTATTGATTATTGGTTATTAGTGTGTTATTAATTATATTGGATGATTGTTTATCGATGTTAGGCTTAAGAAAACTGGCTAACCTCCTATACGGTAATTTGCTTGAACGTCTTAAGAAACATGAACCAATGTGTACTAGGTTTATTTGGTTGTATTTATTGCATGAGCGAATTCTAGTGATCCCATGTTAGGAGCTTCTTAGCCGGCTCGACATAGGAGTGAAGTAGGAGCTTGTAGAGTTGGGGAAGTACGTACGCCACCCCACGATTGGTATTAAGGAATACACCCGTCATCCACGCAATTAATACACACTAATCAACCGGTAAAAGATAGTTAGGGAGTAAGGAAATCTAAGTAAACACATTTCTCTCCATATAAGTTCCACAACCTTTTCATTTTCAGTTATTTTATTTTATTTGCAATTGTAGTTATTTGGGTTAGTTGACTAGCAACTAATTCCGCCCACTCCTTCAAACCCGAGATTTTACTTGCTTTACATAAAATATAAAAATACAAAAAGAATCTTCCCTCACCCTTAGACCTATTAGAGTAGTTTTTCAATCCTAACGACACTATTCCCCTAGAGAACGATCAATCCCCCGGTACTTGCCACTTCACTAAACTACATCGGTCAGGTACACTGCCTGGTGGGGATTGCAAGCCTCTTGAGATCCCTCGAGAGGTAAAACCTGTTGTAAGGTCGCAAAACCACGCATCAAGTTTTTGGCGCCGCTGCCGGGGATCGAACCCGGGTCACCCGCGTGACAGGCGGGAATACTTACCACTATACTACAACGATTTTCATTTGATTCCTTTCTAGTGAGAATACAAAAACTTGATGCGTGTAAGGTATAGGTATTTAAGCCACTTTTCATTTAAGCTTTTCGCTTATCTTTTGAGGGATGGTTTTTCAATCCTAATGCCACTTTTCGCAAAACCACGCAAAACCAGGCAGTGTACCTGACCGATGTAGTATAGTGAAGTGGCAAGTATCGGGGGATTGATCGTTCTCTAGGGGAATAGTGTCGTTAGGATTGAAAAACTACTCTAATAGGTCTAAGGGTGAGGGAAGATTCTTTTTGTATTTTTATATTTTTTATAAAAGCAAGTAAAATCTCGGGTTTGAAGGAGTGGGCAGAATTAGTTGCTAGTCAACTAACCCAAATAACTACAATTGCAAATAAAATAAAATAACTGAAAATGAAAAGGTTGTGGAACTTATATGGGGAGAAATGTGTTTACTTAGATTTCCTTACTCCCTAACTATCTTTTACCGGTTGATTAATGTGTATTAATTGCGTGGATGACGGGTGTATTCCTTAATACCAATCGTGGGGTGGCGTACGTACTTCCCCAACTCTACAAGCTCCTACTTCACTCCTATGTCGAGCCGGCTAAGAAGCTCCTAACATGGGATCACTAGAATTCGCTCATGCATTAAATACAATCAAATAAACCTAGTACGCATTGGTTCATGTTTCTTAAGACGTTCAAGCAAATTACCGTATAGGAGGTTAGCCAGTTTTCTTAAGCCTAACATCGATAAACAATCATCCAATATAATTAATAACACACTAATAACCAATAATCAATAGTTAGGTTTCATTAGATCTAAGCAAACACAAGATAAATCTAGCCTAGCATGTTAATCAAAAGACAAGAACAAGATATAATCAAACAACACATAGACATATTGATTGATTAAGTGATTACTTATCTTCAATTAAACATGGGAGATCCAAGGGTATAAAACCCTTAAAAATGGCAGAAAATTCGTCTAGGGTAAAACCTGTTGTAAGGTCGCAAAACCACGCATCAAGTTTTTGGCGCCGCCGCCGGGGAATAGTTATTGTTTAGGTTGAATTTTTATTTTATTAGGTCTACTCACTAGATTCCTTTCTAGTGAGATTTTTATTTTATTTTTCTAGGTTTTCTTTAGTCTATCTTTTTTCTTCGTTTCTTTGTTCGTAACCATTACCATCCGACATCATGAAAGGTGGTAATATCCTCGATCCCAACAACCCACCACCACGACAAAACCAAGCTCGTAGAGCACACACTTTAGGAGGATATTCCCTAATTTTGGATGATAACCCCCTAATCCTAGAATCACTAGGAGCCGTAGCTCGATCAAAACTCTTGCCACACCCTATGCTGAACCCAAAAGGGAAATGCATAAATTAAGGCGACACCACCAAGCGGCTGAACCATCCACGATCAATTTTGATGATGCCCTCTCCGAGGAAGAATCCAATCTTCACTCTACACCTCCTAGCCCTCAAACCAATCACGATATGGAGGTTCCCGAAAACCCAATCCCTAAACCCCTCAAGGACTACTCTTCTCCCACCCCTCGCGGTTTTTCCAATGCTATTGTTTTTCCTAATGAACACACGAATGGGGTCTTGCGTGCAACCGACATTTGGCTTGCCCAAAGTGTATGCAAGTTTCACGGATTGAAAAGTGAAGATCCAATCCAACACATCAAAGACTTCCTGAAAATAGTGGATACCCTCCATACGGACGGAGCCACTAGAGATACCTCCCGGATACGATTCTTTCCCTTCACCCTTTATGAGAAAGCCAAAGATTGGTATAACAAACTCCCCTCCGAGTCCATCTTCACATGGGAACAGCTTATCTCAAAATTCTATGAGAAATTCTTTCCCATAGGAAGAACTTCAACATTAAGAGACGAAATCTTCCGCTTCCATGTTAGACCAGCTGAACCCATTCACGAATCCTGGATCAGATTCAAAGATCTAATTAGACAAGTCCCTCATCATGGCATTAAACTCTGGCTTCTTGTCCATATCTTTTATGACAGTGTCCCTAAAAGCGACCAATTTGGCATTAATAATTCGGTGAAAGGAAAAATAGCCAACCTAAGCGCTGAGGAAGGATGGAATAGAATTGAGGAATACGCAAATGATCAAGACGATACCTGGGATGAACCCGATTCGATCATGAGCGTTTCCAAGATCATGAAAGAGCCTCCTTTTGCTAACCGGTTGAGTAGATTGAATGATCAAGTCTCTTATCTAGACAAGTCACAACCAACTAAACGGTTGTCAAACCCATACTTGATCTGCGACCAATGTAGTGGCCCGCATGAAGTGGAGGAATGCGGGGATGATACCACCACCGAACAAGCATGCTTGTCAAGCCACGACATCTTCGATGATCCTTCGCTCTTAACTTTCTACCAAAACAATGATTTTACCCCTTGGGGGAATCTTGTAAGAGAAGAGGGAGGAGGAGAATATCCTGACTACAGGGTTAGGAGCACTTTTGAGGATGATTTTGGGCATTTCACGTTTGAAAAGAATCTACAACTAAAAGGTCTTGACAACCTCATCAATAGCCAACAAAACGAACTAAGGGCCAAATTCGCAGAACTCAACGCCACTCTCGACGGCCTTGGCGAACCTCAAACAAATCAAAGAGATCCCTTACTCGCCATCACCACTCGTGCTGGAACAACTACTAAGGATCCACCTTACCCAGCTCAACAATCTGACGTCATGGAACCCGACACCCCTTATGAGGAGGAAGGTAATGTGAACGATGGAAATCCAGAGCAAACCCCTCCGGTAACTCCCTCTCCACCTACTCCAACCAAACAGCCCATTAAAGTCCCATACCCGTCCCGCCTCAAGAATCAAAAGGTCGAAAATGATAATAAAAGATTCTTGTCATATTTGAAGAATTCGGTCATCACCATACCCCTTCTTGATGCATGTTACCATATGCCCAAATATAGTACATACTTCAAGAAGCTGCTAACCAACAGAAAAGGGCTCGAGGGTCTTGTAACCTTAGGAGAAGAATGTTCTGTGGTGACTCAACGAGGGCTGCCAAAGAAGGTGGACGATCCAGGTAGTTTCACCTTGCCCTGTTCAATAGGATCTCTTTCAGTCAAGAATGCTTTAGCCGACTTAGGAGCAAGTATCAATCTTATGCCGCATTCCATGTTCCTCAAGTTAGGGTATTCTGGATTGAAACTGATGCGTGGTTTTGCAACCTTACAACAGGTTTTACCTCTCGAGGGATCTCAAGAGGCTTACAACCCCACCAGGCAGTGTACCTGACCGATGTAGTATAGTGTAGTGGTAAGTACGGGGGATTGATCGTTCTCCACAGGGAATAGTGTTCGTTAGGTATGAAAGACTACTCTAATAGGTCTAAGGGTTGAGGAAGATTCTTTTTTTATGTTTTTATATTTTTTATGAAAGCAAGTAAAATCTCGGGTTTGAAAGAGTGGGCGGAATTAGTTGCTAGTCAACTAACCCAAATTACTACGAATGCAAATAAAATAAATAACTGAAAATAAAAAGTTGGTGAAAACTTAAGTGTAGAGAAATGTGTTTACTTAGATTTCCTTACTCCCTAACTATCTTTTACCGGTTGATTAGTGTGTATTAGTCGCGTGGATGACGGGTGTATTCCTTAATACCAATCGTGGGGTGGCGTACGTACTTCCCCAACTCTACAAGCTCCTACTTCACTCCTATGTCGAGCCGGCTAGGAAGCTCCTAACATGGGATCACTAGAATTCGCTTGTGCATTAAATACAACCATAAAAACCTTTAGTACGCATTTGGTTCATGTTTCTTAAGACGTTCAAGCAAGTTACCGAATAGGAAGTTAGCCAGTTTTCTTAAGCCTAACATAGATAAACAATCATCCAATACAACTAATAACACACTAATAACCAATAATCAATAGCTAGGTTTCATTAGATCTAAGCAAACACAAGATAAATCTAGCCTAACATATTAATCAAAAGACAAGAACAAGATAGAATCAAACAACACATAGACATATTGAATGATTAATTGATAACTTATCTTCAATGTAACATGGAAGATCTCAAGGCAAAAAGCCTTGAAAAAGATGCTAAAATCGTCTTAGGGTTTTCTCCCAAAAATTCCACACTAAGTTCCACACTAATGACAAAGAATTGCAAAACTATATATAGATTTTTACATCTGACGGCGTCACGTTATGGAGTGTGACGCCGTCACCTCGCCGCTTTTAGGGTTCTCGGGTGACCTTCTTGACGCCGTCCCTCTTTAGCTCTCCAAAATCCGTTCTGGCTTATCAAGGCTTGACGCCGTCAGACCTTGAACGTGACGCCGTCCCTCTTTGAATTAAGCCGTGACGCCCTTGATCAGGTTAAAGCGTGACGCCGTCAGAATTCACATGCAATTTTCACTGGCTTATCATGAGTAAATTTCACATCCACCTTTTCTTGCCAAGCCATGACGCCGTCTGGAGTAAATCCTGACGCCGTCAAAGGTAACTTCCAGCCGATTTTTGAGACTTTGTCGTTTTCTTCACTTTTAAGCTCCAAAAACGTCCAAAATGCCTTCTTTTCCAGATTTCTCCTCAAAAGTACCTAAAATGACAAAAGGAACGATTTAGGGCAATATTTGATCAAATAAATACGATTTAGGGCTTAAATGACCCCTTAAAAGCGGTACACTTTTCGCTTCATCAAATACCCTTACACTTGAGATTTGCTTGTCCTCAAGCAAATGCGCTTTTATTCTAATCAAAATACAAGTTAGGGGTCATTTAATACTAACATAAAAGTAATTACAACAAATAATCGTTCCACTTTAATCATAATAAGCACGGAGATTATAAACTAGCACCTCACAAGTAGTGTTTAGATACTCACATCTCTCAAGTGTCATCAAAATAAATCTCATAAATGGAAACGGATAATATCTCTCACTACCTGTCATAGCAAATAGATTACCATAGGCTTGGGAAAGGATCGAAAACCTCCTCCACTAGGAGTAAGCACCTAAGATAAACTATCAAAGAGCGCTTTTAAATGGGTTATAACGTTAGGTGTAGGGAAAAGGAAAACACGGTTTTGTTGGATAAAGGATATTTTACTGGTGGCGAGTTAAAGATCTTGATCAATTACATGTACTATACAATGTTGCTAAGCCAAGACTCGACTCAATCTTAAGCTAATGAAAGAAAATGACAAGAACATAAAATAAACATAAAATAAAACGGGATGGTAGTCCGTATGTTTTTTCTATTTTTCATTTTCTCATTTTTTTTTGTATTTTTCTTGATTTTTTCGATTTTTTTTTTTTTTTTTTTTTTTTTTTTGCATACACTTTTGCCCTACCATCCAAAATAATACATCATAGGGGCATTGCATTCCCCTTACACTTAAACTTTTACATAACTTTACAAATAACTATTCTAATGACTCGAATTAAGATAATTGAAAAACTTGGAGTACTTTTAAAATATTTAGCACATATGGGGGTAATAAATGATGTTCTTCCCCATTACTCCATTACACTAGTACTTTACCCATGAGTCCCAATCGTCCCAAAACAATATGTACAAGGATATGACAAGACTTAGCAACCATGTAATCAATTAGATAATTAACTTGGGTTTAAACAAATGTTGTAACAATAATGCACTAAAATTGAGTGCATACAAGGTAGGCTAAGGCGATTTGGGTGCACATTTTAGTGGGGTGTAACAAATTCTTCCTTTAAGTAAAATGCTTAAAGGTCGAAACGAAAAGATAGGCTCTGAGGGGTGTACTAGGGGTATCGTGTACTAAAAATGAGTACAACGCAAAGGGTGTGGGAGAATTACTTGACCAATGTAGCCAATGTAATTATAACAAAAACACAGGTGTAAAACAATGGGTTAATCCTAATGCCTCTTATCATGTAGTAAATCTAACTACACGAATGTAGTCTCACTTGTGGCCTCGGAATGGTCCTAACGCAAGTTCTAGAATCTAAGTGCTACCGGTACACACATCATAGCATAAATGCTTTTCCTACCAATTCTAGGGGCGAACCTCACATATTTGGGGGTGGAAAATTTTTTAGTGGTACGGTTTTTTGTGCTAGTCATATAACTCCTATCCGTGAGACGCTCATTAAGATCAAAGTTTCACTCCTATATGTTGTAATCAAGCGTAATAGTATTCTCTAATCGTACTTTTACCCCCCTTACACTTAAGATGAACATTGTCCCCAATGTTCAAATAACAAATGTAAAAGCATAAAGTAAAAGAATGAAATCAAATACTCCCCTGATTCGCTCGGTGGATAATGAAGTAACACGGTTAGATCTTCTTCCAAAGAGAATGTTGAAGCTCCATGACTAATGCATCGCCATAAGCTTGATCCAAAAACATTTCCTTGTCCAAAATAACCTGTTAAACCTGAGAAAACAAACACGAAAACCTGCATAACATCGGCGGGATAAAATCTATATATAAGGATATAATGCTTGTGGAATGATAATTTTGCAGATTCCTGGAGATTATAAGTTAAAGATTTAATAAAAACTTTTTATGAAAACAAAACTTTCAAAAATTTTCAGAAAATTAAACCTGACGCCGTCAGGTTGTAATTCCTGACGCCGTCAGATATGATCTGATAGAATTCTCATGTTAAGTTTCCGGAAAAAATTTTGGAAAAACCTATACCTTACTTCCTGGAAATCCTGCAAAACATCATTATGACTCGATACAAGCATTTGACTCAAACAAATACTAATATGTATGTTAATTTATTATTATTACGATTCATGTTCATTTGTGTTCTAATAAACCGATTTAGATTTCCCTTACACTTAACTTTTGCAAAATACCTTTATATGTAGTTAAGACGAAGTTAAAAACAAAATAAAGCATTTTCACAAATTAGTTTTGAACATGAATCAATAAGAATAAAAATTAAACACACATACGGAAACAAATAAGATCAAACAAACAAATAAATAAACACAAAAAGCAAATAAAGATTGGGTTGCCTCCCAAGAAGCGCTTTTCTTTATTAACGAGTCTTGTAGCTAGACTCAAAGTCACGTACATTACGTGACTTCTTCATCAAAAGTTATATCTTCCTCATTGATCATTTCATTACCATTCTCTTGATAATGCTTGACTCGTTGTATATTCACAGTGAATTCTCTATCTTCGTCGTCAATCAACACAACGGCTCCGGTTTTAGAGGAGCTCCTTACGGTAAAAGGTCCATACCATCTAGATTTAAGTTTTCCAGGAAATAGTCTTAACCGATAATTATATAATAGGACCTTGTCTCCTTCTGAAAACTCCTTGGGTCTCTTAATCCGTTGGTCATGCCATCTTTTTGCCCTTTCTTTGTATGTAATAGAAGTTTCATAAGCCTCTAATCTCAATTCATCGAGCTCTTGGAGCTGTAAGAATCTATTTGTTCCAGCCACTGTATAATCCAAATTACAAGCCTTAAGTGCCCAATATGCTTTGTGTTCCATTTCTACTGGAAGGTGGCATGCCTTGCCATATACCATACGGAACGGGGTTGTCCCGATTGGTGTCTTATAGGCGGTTCGAAATGCCCACAAAGCCTCATCGAGCTTAAAAGACCAATCTTTTCTGTTTTGATTAACCGTTTTCTCTAATATTCTTTTTATGGCTCTGTTAGTATTTTCGACTTGACTGTTGGTCTGAGGATGGTAAGCGGTGGAGAATCGGTGAGAGACTCCATATCTTTTCATAACTTTCTCCATTTGCGAATTGCAAAAATGAGTTCCCCTGTCACTAATAAGAGCCTTCGGAATTCCAAACCTAGCGAACAATTTTTTTAAGAAATGAATGACTACCCTAGCGTCGTTAGTCCTAAGGGCTTGTACTTCCACCCATTTCGAAACATAATCAATGGCCACCAAGATGTATTCATTCCCTCCAGAAGATGGGAAGGGTCCCATGAAATCAATTCCCCAAACAACAAAAACCTCGCAAACTTGTATATAATTCTGCGGGGCTTCATCCCTCCTAGAGATATTTCCAGTTCTTTGACATGCGTCACAAGTCTGTATCATACCCTTCACATCACGAAATATTGTAGGCCAATAGAATCCCGCGTCGAAGACTTTTCGTGCAGTAGTGTTCATACCATGATGTCCTCCCGATGGACCTGCATGACACTCTTTCATAATTCTGACAGCCTCCTTTTTCGAAACACAACGCCTGATTACCTGATCTGGACATCTTCGGAATAAGAAAGGTTCATCCCAAAAGTAGTACTTTAATTGATTGAAGAACCTCCTCTTTTCATGCCTACTCATATGCTCAGGAATGACTCTACTTGCCAGGTAGTTAGCATAATCCGCATACCAAGGTTCAGAATCATTAATTGACATGAGCTGCTCTTCCGGAAATGACTCCCGAATCTCACTCTTGTCAGATTTAGCGAGGCTGGGGTTTTCGAGACGGGAGAGATGATCAGCCGCAAGATTCTCTGCTCCTTTCTTATCACGAATCTCAACATCAAACTCTTGCAATAGTAGGATCCAACGAAGTAACCGTGGTTTAGCATCCTGTTTAGCAAAAAGATATCGAATAGCTGAATGGTCCGTAAAAACAACCGTTTTGGAGAGGACAAGATACTGGCGAAACTTATCAAAAGCAAATACCACGGCTAGTAATTCCTTTTCAGTGGTAGTGTAGTTTTCTTGAGCAGGATTCATGGTTTTGCTAGCGTAGTATATTGGCTGAAAGTTTTTGTTAAGCCTTTGGCCTAATACTGCTCCCACAGCATAATCGCTAGCATCGCACATGATTTCAAAGGGTAACTCCCAGTTAGGGGTGACCATGATTGGAGCTTGGGTAAGTTCCTGCTTCAATCGATCGAATGCATCCTTGCACTCTTGAGAGAAGTCGAACGGGGCATCCTTTATGAGCAACTGAGTCATTGGTTTAGCTACCTTTGAGAAATCTTTAATGAATCTCCTATAGAAGCCAACATGACCCAAAAAGCTACGGATTGCTTTGACAGTCGTCGGATAGGGAAGTTTGGATATAGCTTCAATTTTTGCCCGATCTACTTCAATTCCACTTCCTGAAATTTTGTGCCCTAGCACAATCCCTTCTTTTACCATAAAGTGGCACTTTTCCCAGTTTAGAACCAAGTTGGTCTCCTCACAACGTTTGAGCATTTTTTTCAAGGTTAGCAAGACAGAGATCAAAAGAGTTTCCAAAGACTGAAAAATCATCCATGAAGACCTCCATGCTGTCTTCCATTAACTCATGGAAGATTGCCATCATGCAGCGCTGGAAAGTGGCGGGGGCGTTACATAGTCCAAAGGGCATTCGCTTGTAGGCGAAGGTGCCATAAGGGCATGTGAACGTAGTCTTTTCTTGGTCCTCAGGGGCGATAGGGATTTGGAAATACCTTGAGAACCCATCTAGGAAGCAGTAGTATTCATGCCCTGCTAGTCTTTCCAACATTTGGTCGATGAATGGGAGAGGGAAATGATCCTTTCGGGTTGCATCATTTAGCTTCCTATAATCAATGCATACACGCCATCCAGTTACCGTTCGTTGAGGCACTAACTCATCCTTATCGTTCTTCACCACCGTCATTCCTCCCTTTTTTGGTACAACCTGTACAGGACTTACCCATGGACTGTCCGAAATCGGGTAAATTAGCCCTGCATCTAGGAGCTTAATGACTTCCTTCTTTACGACTTCCTTTATGTTGGGATTTACTCGCCTTTGAGGTTGCACGGTGGGTTTATAATCCTCCTCCATGAGGATTTTATGCGTGCAAAAGGTAGAGTCAATCCCCTTGATATCGGCTACACTCCATGCTATAACTCCTTTATATTTTTTTAAAACTCCTAAGAGTTTATCCTTTTGTTCACTTTTCAAAGAAGAGCTTATGATTACCGGAAGTTGATCTTCTCCTTGAAGGAAGGCATATTCAAGGTTGTTCGGCAGTTCCTTGAGTTCTAACGTGGGTGGCTCGATGATGGAAGGTTTAAGTTTGTTCTCGGGTTTACGAAGCTCAAGCTGTTCGATTTCTTGTCTGGGATAGAAGGAGACTGCATTCACATCCATAGTCTTCTCCTCCTCTAAGATGGGTAAGAAAGCTTCATCTCGCAACCAACCAGCTTCCACCTGTTCATCTACACAATTGTCAATCTCGTCGGATAGTTCATTGATTTCTCCGATGAAATACAACTGATTATCTGCTTCGAGAGAAAGATTCATTGTGTCTTTGATGTCGAAGGTTAAGCTATCGGCCCCCACTCGTAAGGTTAGTTTGCCGTCATGAACATCAATAACAGCACGAGCAGTTGCAAGGAATGGTCTTCCTAGAATGATGGGCACAAGATCATCTTCTTCCATATCTAGGATGACGAAGTCAACTGGAAATTTGAACTTCCCCACCTTAACCAGCACATTCTCGCATATTCCTAAGGGGTATTTGACTGATCTATCGGCAAGTTGGATGCTCATACGGGTTGGTTTCAACCCAGAATACCCTAGCTTGAGGAACATGGAATGCGGCATAAGATTGATGCTTGCTCCTAAGTCGGCTAAAGCATTCTTGACTGAAAGAGATCCAATTGAACAGGGCAAGGTGAAACTACCTGGATCGTCCACCTTCTTTGGTAGCCCTCGTTGAGTCACCACAGAACATTCTTCTCCTAAGGTTACAAGACCCTCGAGCCCTTTCCTGTTGGTGAGCAGCCTCTTGAAGTATGTACTATATTTGGGCATATGATAACATGCATCAAGAAGGGGTATGGTGACAACCGAATTCTTCAAATATGACAAAAATCTTTTATTATCATTTTCGACCTTTTGATTCTTGAGGCGAGAGGGGTATGGGACTTTAATGGGTTGATTGGCAGGAGTAGGTGGGGAGGGAGTTACCGGAGGGGTTTGCTCAGGATTTTCGTCGTTCACATTACCTTCTTCCTCATGAGGGGTGTCGGGTTCCATGACGTTAGATTGTTGAGCTGGGTAAGGTGGATCCTTAGTAGTTGTTCCAGCACGAGTGGTGATGGCGAGTAAGGGATCTCTTTGAGGTTTGCCAAGGCCATCGAGAGTGGCGTTGAGTTCTGCGAATTTGGCCTTCACGTCGGTTTGTTGACTATTGATAATGTTGTTGAGACCATTTAGTTGCAGATTCTTTTCAAACGTGAAATGCCCGAGATCATCCTCAAAAGTGCTCCTAACCTTATAGTCAGGATATTCTCCTCCTCCCTCTTCTCTCACAAGATTTCCCCAAGGGGTGAAATCATTGTTTTGGTAGAAAGTTAAGAGCGAAGGATCATCGAAGATGTCGTGGCTTGACAAGCATGCTTGTTCGGTGGTGGTATCATTCTCGCATTCCTCTACTTCATGCGGGCCACCACATTGATCACAGATCAAGTATGGGTTTGATAACCGCTTAGTTGGTTGCGACTTGTCTAGATAAGATACCTGATCATTCAATCTACTCACCGGCTAGCAAAAGGAGGCTCTTTCATGATTTTGGAAACGCTCATGATCGAATCGGGTTCATCCCAGGTGTCGTCTTGATCATTTGCGTATTCCTCAATTCTATTCCATCCTTCCTCAACGCTTAGTTTGGCTATTTTCCCTTTTGATGAATTATTAATGCCCAATTGGTCGTTTTTGGAGACACTGTCATAAAAGATTTAGACAAGAAGCCAGAGTTCAATGCCATGATGAGGGACTTGTCTAATTAGATCCTTGAATCTAACCCAAGATTTGTGAATAGGTTCTGCTGGTCCAACATGGAAGCGGAGGATTTCATCTCTCAACATTGAAGTTCTCCCTATGGGAAAGAATTTCTCATAGAATTTTGAGATAAGCTGTTCCCATGTGAAGATGGATTCGGAAGGAAGTTGGTTATACCAGTCTCCGGCTCTTTCATGAAGGGTGAAGGGAAAGAATCGCAACCGGGAGGTATCTCTAGTGGCTCCGTCCGTATGGAGGGTATCCACTATTTTCAGGAAGTCCTTGATGTGTTGGATCGGATCTTCAGTTTTCAATCCGTGGAATTTGCATACATTTTGGACCAGCCAAATATCGGTTGCACGCAAGACCTCATCCGTGCGTTCATTTGGAAAAACGATAGCATTGGAAAAACCACGAGGGGTGGGAGAAGAGTAATCCTTGAGACATTTAGGGATTAGGATTTCGGGAACTTCCATATCGTGATTGGGTTGAGGGCTAGGAGGTGTAGAATGATGATTGGATTCTTCCTCGGAGAGGGCATCATCAAAATTGATCGTGGATGGTTCAGCCGCTTGGTGGAGTCGCCTTAATTTATGCATTTCCCTTTCGGGTTCAGCATAGGGTGTGGCAAGAGTCTTTATCGAGCTTCGGCTCCTAGTGATTCTAAGATTAGGGGGGTCATCATCCAAAATTAGGGAATATCTTCCTAAAGTGCGGGCTCTAGGAGGTGGTTGTTGTGGTGGGTTGTTGGGATCAAGGATATTACCATCTTCCATGATGTCTAATGGTAATGGTTACGAACAAAGAAACGAAGAAAATAGATAGACTAAAGAAAACCTAGAAAAAGAAAATAAAAATCTCACTAGAAAGGAATCTAGTGAGTAGACCTATAAAATAAAAATTCAACCTAAACAATAACTATTCCCCGGCAGCGGCGCCAAAAACTTGATGCGTGGTTTTGCAACCTTACAACAGATTTTACCTCTCGAGGGATCTCAAGAGGCTTACAACCCCACCAGGCAGTGTACCTGACCGATGTAGTATAGTGTAGTGGTAAGTACGGGGGATTGATCGTTCTCCACAGGGAATAGTGTTCGTTAGGTATGAAAGACTACTCTAATAGGTCTAAGGGTTGAGGAAGATTCTTTTTTTATGTTTTTATATTTTTTATGAAAGCAAGTAAAATCTCAGGTTTGAAAGAGTGGGCGGAATTAGTTGCTAGTCAACTAACCCAAATTACTATGAATGCAAATAAAATAAATAACTGAAAATAAAAAGTTGGTGAAAACTTAAGTGTAGAGAAATGTGTTTACTTAGATTTCCTTACTCCCTAACTATCTTTTACCGGTTGATTAGTGTGTATTAGTCGCGTGGATGACGGGTGTATTCCTTAATACCAATCGTGGGGTGGCGTACGTACTTCCCCAACTCTACAAGCTCCTACTTCACTCCTATGTCGAGCCGGCTAGGAAGCTCCTAACATGGGATCACTAGAATTCGCTTGTGCATTAAATACAACCATAAAAACCTTTAGTACGCATTTGGTTCATGTTTCTTAAGACGTTCAAGCAAGTTACCGAATAGGAAGTTAGCCAGTTTTCTTAAGCCTAACATAGATAAACAATCATCCAATACAACTAATAACACACTAATAACCAATAATCAATAGCTAGGTTTCATTAGATCTAAGCAGAAACAAGATAAATCTAGCCTAACATATTAATCAAAAGACAAGAACAAGATAGAATCAAACAACACATAGACATATTGAATGATTAATTGATAACTTATCTTCAATGTAACATGGAAGATCTCAAGGCAAAAAGCCTTGAAAAAGATGCTAAAATCGTCTTAGGGTTTTCTCCCAAAAATTCCACACTAAGTTCCACACTAATGACAAAGAATTGCAAAACTATATATAGATTTTTACATCTGACGGCGTCACGTTATGGAGTGTGACGCCGTCACCTCGCCGCTTTTAGGGTTCTCGGGTGACCTTCTTGACGCCGTCCCTCTTTAGCTCTCCAAAATCCGTTCTGGCTTATCAAGGCTTGACGCCGTCAGACCTTGAACGTGACGCCGTCCCTCTTTGAATTAAGCCGTGACGCCCTTGATCAGGTTAAAGCGTGACGCCGTCAGAATTCACATGCAATTTTCACTGGCTTATCATGAGTAAATTTCACATCCACCTTTTCTTGCCAAGCCATGACGCCGTCTGGAGTAAATCCTGACGCCGTCAAAGGTAACTTCCAGCCGATTTTTGAGACTTTGTCGTTTTCTTCACTTTTATGCTCCAAAAACGTCCAAAATGCCTCCTTTTCCAGATTTCTCCTCAAAAGTACCTAAAATGACAAAAGGAACGATTTAGGGCAATATTTGATCAAATAAATACGATTTAGGGCTTAAATGACCCCTTAAAAGCGGTACACTTTTCGCTTCATCAGAAACCAACCCGTATGAACATCCAACTAGCCAATAGATCAGTCAAATACCCCTTAGGAATATGTGAGAATGTGCTGGTTAAGGTAGGGAAGTTCAAATTTCCAGTTGACTTCGTCATCTTGGAGATGGAAGAAGATGACCTAGTGCCCATCATTCTGGGGAGGCCATTCCTTGCAACTGCTCGCGCTGTTATTGATGTTCATGACGGAAAACTAACCTTACGAGTGGGGACCGATAGCTTAACCTTCGACATCAAGGACACAATGAATCTTTCTCTCGAAGCAGCTAATCGGCTGTATTTCATCGGAGAAATCAATGAACTATCCGACGAGATTGACAATTGTATAGATGATCAGGTGGAAGCTGGTTGGTTGCGAGATGAAGCTTTCTTACCCATCTTAGAGGAGGAGAAGACTATGAATGTGAACGCAGTCTCCTTCTATCCCAGACAAGAAATCGAACAGCTTGAGCTTCGTAAACCCGAGAACAAACTTAAACCTTCCATCATCGAGCCACCCACGTTAGAACTCAAGGAACTCCCAAACAACCTGGAATATGCTTTCCTCCAAGGAAAAGAGCAACTTCCGGTAATCATAAACTCTTCTTTGAAAAGTGAACAAAAGGATAAACTCTTAGGAGTTTTAAAAAAATATAAATGAGTTATAGCATGGAGTGTAGCCGACATCAAGGGGATTGACTCAACCTTTTGTATGCATAAAATCCTCATGGAGGAGGATTATAAACCCACCGTGCAACCTCAAAGGCGAGTAAACCCCAACATAAAGGAAGTCGTAAAAAAGGAAGTCGTTAAGCTCCTAGATGCGGGACTAATCTACCCAATCTCAGACAGTCCATGGGTAAGTCCTGTACAGGTTGTACCAAAAAAGGGAGGAATGACGGTGGTTAAGAACGATAAGGATGAGTTAGTGCCTCAACGTATAGTAACTGGATGGCGTGTGTGCATCGATTATAGGAAGTTGAATGATGCAACCCGAAAGGATCATTTCCCTCTCCCATTTATCGACCAAATGTTGGAAAGGTTAGCGGGGCATGAGTACTACTGCTTCCTAGATGGGTTCTCAAGGTATTTCCAAATCCCTATCGCTCCTGAGGACCAAGAAAAGACTACGTTTACATGCCCTTATGGCACCTTCGCCTACAAGCGAATGCCCTTTGGACTATGTAACGCCCCCGCTACTTTCCAGCGCTGCATGACAGCAATCTTCCATGAGTTAATGGAAGATAGCATGGAGGTCTTCATGGATGATTTTTCGGTCTTTGGAAACTCTTTTGATCGCTGTCTTGCTAACCTTGAGAAAATGCTCAAACGTTGTGAGGAGACTAACTTGGTACTAAACTGGGAAAAGTGCCACTTTATGGTAAAAGAAGGGATTGTGCTAGGACACAAAATTTCAGGAAGTGGAATTGAAGTAGACCGGGCAAAAATTGAAGCTATATCCAAACTTCCCTATCCAACAACTGTCAAGGCAATCCGTAGCTTTTTGGGTCATGCTGGCTTCTATAGGAGATTCATTAAAGATTCTCAAAGGTAGCTAAACCAATGACTCAGTTGCTCGTGAAGGATGCCCCGTTCGACTTCTCTCAAGAGTGCAAGGATGCATTCGATCGATTGAAGCAGGAACTCACCCAAGCTCCAATTATGGTCACCCCTAACTGGGAGTTACCCTTTGAAATCATGTGCGATGCTAGCGATTATGCTGTTGGAGCAGTATTAGGTCAAAGGTTTAACAAACACTTTCAGCCAATATACTACGCTAGCAAAACCATGAATCCTGCTCAAGAAAACTACACTACCACTGAAAAGGAATTACTAGCCGTGGTATTTGCTTTTGATAAGTTTCGCCAGTATCTTGTCCTTTCTAAAACGGTTGTTTTTACGAACCATTCAGCTATTCGATATCTTTTCACTAAACAGGATGCTAAACCGCAGTTACTCCGTTGGATCTTACTATTGCAAGAGTTCGATGTAGAGATTCGTGATAAGAAAGGAGCAGAGAATCTTGCGGCTGATCATCTCTCTCGTCTCGAAAATGCCAGCCTCGCTGAATCTGACAAGAGTGAGATTCGGGAGTCATTTCCTGAAGAGCATCTCATGTCAATAAATGATTCTGAACCATGGTATGCGGATTATGCTAACTATCTGGCAAGTAGAGTCATTCCTGAGCATATGAGCAGGCATGAAAAAAGGAGGTTCTTCAATCAATTAAAGTACTACTTTTGGGATGAACCTTTCTTATTCCGAAGATGTTCGGATCAAGTAATCAGACGTTGTGTTTCGGAAAAGGAGGCTATCAGAATTATGAAAGAGTGTCATGCAGGTCCATCTGGAGGGCATCACGGAATGAACACTACTGCACGAAAGATCTTCGACGCAGGATTCTATTGGCCTACAATATTTCATGATTTGAAGAGAATGATACAGACTTGTGACGCGTGTCAAAGAGCGGGGAATATCTCTAGGAGGGATGAAGCCCCGCAGAATTATATACAAGTTTGCGAGGTTTTCGATGTTTGGGGAATTGATTTCATGGGACCCTTCCCATCTTTAGGTGGGAATGAATACATCTTAGTGGCCATTGATTATGTTTCGAAATGGGTGGAAGCACAAGCCCTTAGGACTAACGACGCTAGGGTAGTAATTAATTTCTTAAAAAAATTGTTCGCTAGGTTCGGAATTCCGAAAGCTCTTATTAGTGACAGGGGAACCCATTTTTGCAATTCGCAAATGGAGAAAGTTATGAAAAGATATGGAGTCTCTCACTGATTCTCCACCACTTACCATCCTCAAACCAATAGTCAAGTCGAAAACACTAATAGAGCCATAAAGAGAATATTAGAGAAAACGGTCAATCAAAACAGAAAAGATTGGTCTTTTAAGCTCGATGAAGCTTTGTGGGCATTTCGAACCGCTTATAAGACACCAATCGGGACAACCCCGTTCCGTATGGTATATGGCAAGGCATGCCACCTTCCAGTAGAACTGGAACACAAGGCATATTGGGCACTTAAGGCTTGTAATTTGGATTATACGGTTGCGGGAACAAATAGATTCTTACAGCTCCAAGAGCTCGATGAATTGAGATTAGAAGCTTATGAATCTTCCATTACATACAAAGAAAGGGCAAAAAGATGGCATGACCAACGGATTAAGAGACCCAAGGAGTTTTCAGAAGGAGACAAGGTCTTATTATATAATTCTCGCTTACGGCTATTTCCTGGGAAACTTAAATCTAGATGGTATGGACCTTTTACCGTAAGGAGCTCCTCTAAAACCGGAGCCGTTGTGTTGATTGACGACGAGGATAGAGAATTCACCGTGAATATACAACGAGTCAAGCATTATCAAGAGAATGGTAATGAAATGATCAATGAGGAAGACATAACTTTTGATGAAGAAGTCACGTAATGTACGGTGACTTTGAGTCTAGCTACAAGACTCGTTAATAAAGAAAAGCGCTTCTTGGGAGGCAACCCAAGCTTTATTTGCTTTGTGTGTTTATTTATTTGTTTGTTTGATTTTATTTGCTTCCGTATGTATGTTTAATTTTTATTTTTATTGATTCATGTTCGATACTAAATTGTGAAAATGCTTTATCTTGTTTTTAACTTCGTCTTAACTACATATAAAGGTATTTTGCAAAAGATAAGTGTAAGGGAAATCCAAATCGGTTTATTAGAACAAATGAACATGAATCATAACAATAATAAATTAACATACATATTAGTATTTGTTTGAGTCAAATGCTTGTATCGAGTCATAATGATATTTTGCAGGAATTCCAGGAAGTAAGGTATAGGTTTTTCCAGAAATTTTCCGGAAACTAAACATGAGAATTCTGTCAGATCATTTCTGACGGCGTCAGGCATTACAACCTGACGGCGTCAGGTTTTAATTTTCTGAAATTTTTGAAAGTTTTGTTTTCATTAAAAGTTTTTATTAAATCTCTAACTTATAAACTCCAGGAATCTGCAAAATAATCATTCCACAAGCATTATATCCTTATATAGATTTATCCCGCCGATGTTATGCAGGTTTTCGTATTTGTTTTCTTAGGTTTAACAGGTTATTTTGGACAAGGAGATGTATGTGGAATAAAGCTTTTGGCGTTGCTTTAGTCTTGGAGCTTCTACTTTCTCTTGGAAGAAGATCTAACCATGTTACCTCTTTATCCACCGAACGAATCAGGGGAGTATTTGATTTCATTCGTTTACCTTATTTACTTTTACATCTTGTTATTTGAACATTGGGGACAATGTTCATCTTAAGTGTAAGGGGGGAGTAAAGTACGATACTTTAGAGAATGCTATTACGCTTGATTTTTGTTTGTTTAATGGTAAATGTGTAATAAAACTGAGAGAAATACCTGTTAAGGCAATTTTAGTGCCAAATTTAAAATTTTTTACAACATATAGGAGTGAAACTTTGATCTTAATGAGCGTCTCATGGATAGGAGTTATATGACTAGCACAAAACCATACCACTAAAAAATTTTCCACCCCCAAATATGTGAGGTTCGCCCCTAGAATTGGTAGGAAAAGCATTTATGCTATGATGTGTGTACCGGTAGCACTTAGATTCTAGAACTTGCGTTAGGACCATTCCAAGGCCACAAGTGAGACTACATTCGTGTAGTTAGATTTACTACATGATAAGAGGCATTAGGATTAACCCATTGTTTTACACCTGTGTTTTTGTTATAATTACATTGGCTACATTGGTCAAGTAATTCTCCCACACCCTTTGCGTTGTACTCATTTTTAGTACACGATACCCCTAGTACACCCCTCAGAGCCTATCTTTTCGTTTCTAACTTTAAGCATTTTACTTAAAGGAAGAATTTGTTTACACCCCACTTAAATGTACACCCAAATCGCCTTAGCCTACCTTGTATGCACTCATTTTTAGTGCATTATTGTGACAACATTTGTTTAAACCCCAAGTTAATTATCTAATTGATTACATGGTTGCTAAGTCGAGTCATATCCTTGTACATATTGTTTTGGGACAATTGGGACTCATGGGTAAAGTACTTGTGTAATGGAGTAATGGGGAAGAAAAACATTATTACCCCCATATGTGCTAAATATTTTAAAAGTACTCCAAGTGTTTCGATTATCTTAATTCGAGTCATTAGAATAGTTATTTGTAAAGTTATGTAAAAGTTCAAGTGTAAGAGGAATGAAACGCCCCTATGATGTATTATTTTGGATGGTAGGGCAAGAGTGTATGCAAAAAAAAAAAAAAAAAAAAAAAAAAAAATCGAAAAAAATCAAGAAAAATACAAAAAAAAAATGAGAAAAAGAAAAGTAGAAAAAAACATACGGACTACCATCCCGTTTCATTTTATGTTTATTTTATGTTTTTGTTATTTTGTTTTTAGCTTAAGTCGAGTCTAGTCTTGGCTTAGCAACGCCATATTGTACATGTAATTAATCAAGATCTTTACCTCGCCACCAGTAAAATATCCTTTATCCAACAAAACCGTGTTTATCATATCCCTACACCTCACGTTATAACCCGTTTAAAAGCCCTCTTTGATAGTTTATCTTAGGTGCTTACGCCTAGTGGAGGAGGTTTTTTATCCTTTCCCAAGCCTATGGTAATCTATTTGCTATGACAGGTAGTGAGAGATATTATCCGTTTTCATTTATGAGATATACTTTTATGACACCTGAGAGATGTGAGTATCTAAACACTACTTGTGAGGTGCTAGTTTGTAATCTCCGTGCTTATTATGATTAAAGTGGAATGACTATTTGTTGTAATTACTTTTATATTATCATTAAATGACCCCTAACTTGTATTTTGATTAGAATAAAAGCGCATTTGCTTGAGGACAAGCAAATCTCAAGTGTAAGGGTATTTGATGAAGCGAAAAGTGTACCGCTTTTAGGGGGTCATTTAAGCCCTAAATCGTATTTATTTGATCAAATATTGCCCTAAATCGTTCCTTTTGTCATTTTAGGTACTTTGGAGAAGAAATCTGGAAAAGGAAGCATTTTGGACGTTTTTGGAGCATAAAAGTGAAGAAAATGACAAAGTCTCCAAGGCTGCTGGAAAAGTACACATGACGGCGTCAAGTATTGCTCCTGACGGCGTCATGGCTTGGCAAAAGAGGTGAATATGACAAATACACGTGACGCGCCAGAGAGTTTTGCAAAAGGAAGTCTGACGGCGTCACCCTTTAAGGTGATCAAGGCCATCACGGTTTAAGTTAAAGAGAGACGGCGTCAAGCACTATTCTGACGGCGTCAACCCTTGATAGGCCAGAGCGGATTTTGGAGGATTAAAGTGGGACGGCGTCAGGAAGACCATCCGGGAACCCTAGCCACGGCGAGGTGACGGCGTCACCTCCTACAACGTGACGCCGTCAGCCACTAAACTCTATATATAGTTTTGCAATTTTTATTCATTGTGTGCAACTTTGTGAGGAGAAACCCTAAGACGAATTTTTTGCCATTTTTTAAGGGTTTTATACCCTTGGATCTCCCATGTTTAATTGAAGATAAGTAATCATTTAATCATTCAATATGTCTATGTGTTGTTTGATTATATCTTGTTCTTGTCTTTTAATTAACATGCTAGGCTAGATTTATCTTGTGTTTGCTTAGATCTAATGAAACCTAACTATTGATTATTGGTTATTAGTGTGTTATTAATTATATTGGATGATTGTTTATCGATGTTAAGCTTAAGAAAACTGGCTAACCTCCTATACGGTAATTTGCTTGAACGTCTTAAGAAACATGAACCAATGCGTACTAGGTTTATTTGGTTGTATTTAATGCATGAGCGAATTCTAATGATCCCATGTTAGGAGCTTCTTAGCCGGCTCGAAATAGGAGTGAAGTAGGAGCTTGTAGAGTTGGGGAAGTACGTACGCCACCCCACGATTGGTATTAAGGAATACACCCGTCATCCACGCAATTAATACACACTAATCAACCGGTAAAAGATAGTTAGGGAGTAAGGAAATCTAAGTAAACACATTTCTCTCCATATAAGTTCCACAACCTTTTCATTTTCAGTATTTTATTTTATTTGCAATTGTAGTTATTTGGGTTAGTTGACTAGCAACTAATTCCGCCCACTCCTTCAAACCCGAGATTTTACTTGCTTTACATAGAATATAAAAATACAAAAAGAATCTTCCCTCACCCTTAGACCTATTTGAGTAGTTTTTCAATCCTAAGGACACTATTCCCCTAGAGAACGATCAATCCCCCGGTATTTGCCACTTCACTATACTACATCGGTCAGGTACACTGCCTGGTGGGCATTGCAAGCCTCTTGAGATCCCTCGAGAGGTAAAACCTGTTGTAAGGTCTAAAAACCACGCATCAAGTTTTTAGAGGAATCTGCAAAAATGAGAAAAAGAAAAGTAAAAAAAAAAATATACGGACTACCATCCCGTTTCATTTTATGTTTACCTTATGTTTTTGGTTATTTTGTTTTTAGCTTAAGTCGAGTCTAGTCTTGGCTTAGCAACGCCATATTGTACATGTAATTAATCAAGATCTTTAACTCGCCACCAGTAAAATATCCTTTATCCAACAAAACCATGTTTATCATATCCCTACACCTCACGTTATAACCCGTTTAAAAGCCCTCTTTGATAGTTTATCTTAGGTGCTTACGCATAGTGGAGGAGGTTTTTGATCCTTTCCCAAGCCTATGGTAATCTATTTGCTATGACAGGTAGTGAGAGATATTATCCGTTTTCATTTATGAGATATACTTTTATGACACCTGAGAGAAGTGAGTATCTAAACACTACTTGTGAGGTGCTAGTTTGTAATCTCCGTGCTTATTATGATTAAAGTGGAACGACTAATTGTTGTAATTACTTTTATATTAGCGTTAAATGACCTCTAACTTGTATTTTGATTAGAATAAAAGCGCATTTGCTTGAGGACAAGCAAATCTCAATTGTAAGGGTATTTGATGAAGCGAAAAGTGTACCGCTTTTAGGGGGTCATTTAAGCCCTAAATCGTATTTATTTGATCAAATATTGCCCTAAATAGTTCCTTTTGTCATTTTAGGTACTTTGGAGAAGAAATCTGGAAAAGGAAGCATTTTGGACGTTTTTGGAGCATAAAAGTGAAGAAAACGACAAAGTCTCCAAAGCTGCTGGAAAAGTACACGTGACGGCGTCAAGAATTGTTCCAGACGGCGTCACGGCTTGGCAAAAGAGGTGGATATGAAAAATACACGTGACGCGCCAGAAAGTTTTGCAATGGAAAGTCTGACGGCGTCACCCTTTAAGGTGATCAAGGCCATCATGGTTTATGTTAAAGAGAGACGGCGTCAAGCCCTATTCTGATGGCGTCAACCCTTGATAGGCCAGAGCGGATTTTGGAGGACTAAAAAGGGACGGCGTCAGGAAGACCATCCGGGAACCCTAGCCACGGCGAGGTGACGGCGTCACCTCCTACAACGTGACGCCGTCAGCCACTAAACTCTATATATAGTTTTGCAATTTTTATTCATTGTGTGCAACTTTGTGAGAAGAAACCCTAGACGAATTTTCTGCCATTTTTAAGGGTTTTATACCCTTGGATCTCCCATGTTTAATTGAAGATAAGTAATCATTTAATCATTCAATATGTCTATGTGTTGTTTGATTATATCTTGTTCTTGTCTTTTAATTAACATGCTAGGCTAGATTTATCTTGTGTTTGCTTAGATCTAATGAAACCTAACTATTGATTATTGGTTATTAGTGTGTTATTAATTATATTGGATGATTGTTTATCGATGTTAGGCTTAAGAAAACTGGCTAACCTCCTATACGGTAATTTGCTTGAACGTCTTAAGAAACATGAACCAATGCGTACTAGGTTTATTTGGTTGTATTTAATGCATGAACGAATTCTAGTGATCCCATGTTAGGAGCTTCTTAGCCGGCTCGACATAGGAGTGAAGTAGGAGCTTGTAGAGTTGGGGAAGTACGTACGCCACCCCACGATTGGTATTAAGGAATACACCCGTCATCCACGCAATTAATACACACTAATCAACCGGTAGAAGATAGTTAGGGAGTAAGGAAATCTAAGTAAACACATTTCTCCCCATATAAGTTCCACAACCTTTTCATTTTCAGTTATTTTATTTTATTTGCAATTGTAGTTATTTGGGCTAGTTGACTAGCGACTAATTCCGCCCACTCCTTCAAACCCGAGATTTTACTTGCTTTACATAAAATATAAAAAAACAATAAGAATCTTCCCTCACCCTTAGACCTATTAGAGTAGTTTTTCAATCCTAACGACACTATTCCCCTAGAGAACGATCAATCCCCCGGTACTTGCCACTTCACTATACTACATCGGTCAGGTACACTGCCTGGTGGGGATTGCAAGCCTCTTGAGATCCCTCGAGAGGTAAAACCTGTTGTAAGGTCGCAAAACCACGTATCAAGTTTTTGGCGCCGCTGCCGGGGAATTGTTATTGTTTAGGTTAAATTTTTATTTTATTAGGTCTACTCACTAGATTCCTTTCTAGTGAGATTTTTATTTTATTTTTTTAGGTTTTCTTTAGTCTATCTTATTTCTTTGTACTTTTGTTTGTGACACCTTCCACCTACCTCATGAGTAATAGTGATCGCGTGATCCCTGTTATTCATATTTTCCGTCGTGCAAACTTCCAACTACCCGTTCCCGCCCCCATCGTAGAAAACAATAACCTTTCACCCGACCACCACTTTGGTAACAATTCTGAGATGGAGGAGTCTGACCATGAGAATGACTAAGCAGTTAGTCCATTTTACGACTCAGACTCCGATGAGGATGCTGGTGATGGAGAAGTGGTTAACGAAGAATGGAGAAAAGAGGAAAGTGATCCCTTTAAGTATGTTGACCCTAGGACTAAGATCGAGAAGGATAGCCTCTTCAACATGCAATTTCCGTGTAAGATTGGTTATCATAGTTTTCATGCTTATCTTAACTCATCTTTGCCTATGAACATTATCTCTCGCGCTAATTATAATAAAATCATGGTAGATGAGCTAGAATATCAAGGAGATAACATTGTTGCTAGGATTAAGCCACTACATGTATTCGTAGGAAGTTTTGTGTATTTGGTGGATTTTATGGTTATGGAGAACTTAGGAGAATTTATTGATAACAAATTAACCCAAGTCATTTTTGGAGAACCCTTCAAAAGGTTGACCAACCTTGACGAAAAACTTGTGGACGGGTTAATTACATTCTCGGATGGGGATGAAGATTTTGTTTACCAAATGCCCCGATCACACCCTAGGTTTAAGAACTTCTCCATTGAATCTTGCAATAGACTTGTGCCTATTGACTTGTTAAGTGAGAATGATAAAAGAAAGGGGCTCAAATATCCACATGAGAAAAATAAGAGATATTATCATGGATGTCTGGAGCTGAATGATGAGTACAAGAAAGATGAGGCAATAATTAGATGGCTCACACTCGGGTACGTGAGCATAAGCGACACTAGATAAGCCTGACTTTGAGTCTAGCTACAAGACTCGTTAATAAAGAAAAGCGCTTCTTGGGAGGTAACCCAAGCTTTATTTGCTTTGTGTGTTTATTTATTTGTTTGTTTGATTTTATTTGCTTCCGTATGTATGTTTAATTTTTATTTTTATTGATTCATGTTCGATACTAAATTGTGAAAATGCTTTATCTTGTTTTTAACTTCGTCTTAACTACATATAAAGGTATTTTGCAAAAGATAAGTGTAAGGGAAATCCAAATCGGTTTATTAGAACAAATGAACATGAATCATAACAATAATAAATTAACATACATATTAGTATTTGTTTGAGTCAAATGCTTGTATCGAGTCATAATGATATTTTGCAGGAATTCCAGGAAGTAAGGTATAGGTTTTTTCCAGAAATTTTCCGGAAACTTAACATGAGAATTCTGTCAGATCATTTCTGACGGCGTCAGGTTTTAATTTTCTGAAATTTTTGAAAGTTTTGTTTTCATAAAAAGTTTTTATTAAATCTCTAACTTATAAACTCCAGGAATCTGCAAAATAATCATTCCACAAGCATTATATCCTTATATAGATTTATCCCGCCGATGTTATGCAGGTTTTCGTGTTTGTTTTCTCAGGTTTAACAGGTTATTTTGGACAAGGAGATGTATGTGGAATCAAGCTTTTGGCGATGCTTTAGTCTTGGAGCTTCTAATTTCTCTTGGAAGAAGATCTAACCATGTTACCTCTTTATCCACCGAACGAATCAGGGGAGTATTTGATTTCATTCTTTTACCTTATTTACTTTTACATCTTGTTATTTGAACATTGGGGACAATGTTCATCTTAAGTGTAAGGGGGGGTAAAGTACGATACTTTAGAGAATACTATTACGCTTGATTTTTGTTTGTTTAATGGTAGATGTGTAATAAAACTGAGAGAAATACCTGTTAGGGCAATTTTAGTGCCAAATTTAAAATTTTTTACAACATATAGGAGTGAAACTTTGGTCTTAATGAGCGTCTCACGGATAGGAGTTATATGACTAGCACAAAACCGTACCACTAAAAAAATTTTCCACCCCCAAATTGGTAGGAAAAGCATTTATGCTATGATGTGTGTACCGGTAGCACTTAGATTCTAGAACTTGCGTTAGGACCATTCCGAGGCCACAAGTGAGACTACATTCGTGTAGTTAGATTTACTACATGATAAGAGGCATTAGGATTAACCCATTGTTTTACACCTGTGTTTTTGTTATAATTACATTGGCTACATTGGTCAAGTAATTCTCCCACACCCTTTGCGTTGTACTCATTTTTAGTACACGATACCCCTAGTACACCCCTCAGAGCCTATCTTTTCGTTTCTAACTTTAAGCATTTTACTTAAAGGAAGAATTTGTTTACACCCCACTTAAATGTACACCCAAATCGCCTTAGCCTACCTTGTATGCACTCATTTTTAGTGCATTATTGTGACAAAATTTGTTTAAACCCTTAGTTAATTATCTAATTGATTACATGGTTGCTAAGTCGAGTCATATCCTTGTACATATTGTTTTGGGACGATTGGGACTCATGGGTAAAGTACTAGTGTAATGGAGTAATGGGGAAGAACAACATTATTACCCCCATATGTGCTAAATATTTTAAAAGTACTCCAAGTGTTTCGATTATCTTAATTCGAGTCATTAGAATAGTTATTTGTAAAGTTATGTAAAAGTTCAAGTGTAAGGGGAATGCAACGCCCCTATGATGTATTATTTTGGATGGTAGGGCAAGAGTGTATGCAAAAAAAAAAAAAAAAAAAAAAAAAAAAAAAAAAAAAAAAAAAAAAAAAAAAAAATCAAGAAAAATACAAAAAAAAAAAATGAGAAAAAGAAAAGTAGAAAAAAACATACGGACTACCATCCCGTTTCATTTTATGTTTACTTTAATTTTTTGTTATTTTATTTTATTGTACATGTAATTAATCAAGATCTTTAACTCGCCACTAGTAAAATATCCTTTATCCAACAAAACCGTGTTTATCATATCCCTACACCTCACGTTATAACCCGTTTAAAAGCCCTCTTTGATAGTTTATCTTAGGTGCTTACGCATAGTGGAGGAGGTTTTTGATCCTTTCCCAAGCCTATGGTAATCTATTTGCTATGACAGGTAGTGAGAGATATTATCCGTTTTCATTTATGAGATATACTTTGATGACACTTGAGAGATGTGAGTATCTAAACACTACTTGTGATGTGCTTGTTTGTAATCTCCGTGCTTATTATGATTAAAGTGGAACGACTATTTGTTGTAATTACTTTTATATTAGCGTTAAATGACCCCTAACTTGTATTTTGATTAGAATAAAAGCGCATTTGCTTGAGGACAAGCAAATCTCAAGTGTAAGGGTATTTGATGAAGCGAAAAGTGTACCGGTTTTAGGCGGTCATTTAAGCCCTAAATCGTATTTATTTGATCAAATATTGCCCTAAATCGTTCCTTTTGTCATTTTAGGTACTTTGGAGAAGAAATCTGGAAAAGGAAGCATTTTGGACGTTTTTGGAGCATAAAAGTGAAGAAAACGACAAAGTCTCTAAAGCTGCTGGAAAAGTACACATGACGGCGTCAAGAATTGCTCCTGACGGCGTCACGGCTTGGCAAAAGAGGTGGATATGAAAAATACACGTGACGCGCCAGAAAGTTTTGCAATGGAAAGTCTGACGGCGTCACCCTTTAAGGTGATCAAGGCCATCATGGTTTAAGTTAAAGAGAGACGGCGTCAAGCACTATTCTGACGGCGTCAACCCTTGATAGGCCAGAGCGGATTTTGGAGGACTAAAAAGGGACGGCGTCAGGAAGACCATCCGGGAACCCTAGCCACGGCGAGGTGACGGCGTCACCTCCTACAACGTGACGCCGTCAGCCACTAAACTCTATATATAGTTTTGCAATTTTTATTCATAGTGTGCAACTTTGTGAGGAGAAACCCTAGACGAATTTTCTGCCATTTTTAAGGGTTTTATACCCTTGGATCTCCCATGTTTAATTGAAGATAAGTAATCACTTAATCAATCAATATGTCTATGTGTTGTTTGATTATATCTTGTTCTTGTCTTTTAATTAACTTGCTAGGCTAGATTTATCTTGTGTTTGCTTAGATCTAATGAAACCTAACTATTGATTATTGGTTATTAATGTGTTATTAATTATATTGGATGATTGTTTATCGATGTTAGGCTTAAGAAAACTGGCTAACCTCCTATACGGTAATTTGCTTGAACGTCTTAAGAAACATGAACCAATGCGTACTAGGTTTATTTGGTTGTATTTATTGCATGAGCGAATTCTAGTGATCCCATGTTAGGAGCTTCTTAGCCGGCTCGACATAGGAGTGAAGTAGGAGCTTGTAGAGTTGGGGAAGTACGTACGCCACCCCACGATTGGTATTAAGGAATACACCCGTCATCCACGCAATTAATACACACTAATCAACCGGTAAAAGATAGTTAGGGAGTAAGGAAATCTAAGTAAACACATTTCTCTCCATATAAGTTCCACAACCTTTTCATTTTCAGTTATTTTATTTTATTTGCAATTGTAGTTATTTGGGTTAGTTGACTAGCAACTAATTCCGCCCACTCCTTCAAACCCGAGATTTTACTTGCTTTACATAAAATATAAAAATACAAAAAGAATCTTCCCTCACCCTTAGACCTATTAGAGTAGTTTTTCAATCCTAACGACACTATTCCCCTAGAGAACGATCAATCCCACGGTACTTGCCACTACACTATACTACATCGGTCAGGTACACTGCCTGGTGGGGATTGCAAGCCTCTTGAGATCCCTCGAGAGGTAAAACCTGTTGTAAGGTCGCAAAACCACGCATCACCGACTATTTTCAAAGAAGCTCATACTCTTGTCCAAAACTGCGATGCTTTCCAAAAATCCGGTAGTCTTTCTCGTAGAGATGAAATGCCTCAAAAGAGCATTCAAGTCTGTGAAATATTCGATATTTGGGGAATCAATTTTATGGGACCATTTCCCAAATCGCACAAATACGAATATATTCTCGTTGCTATTGATTACGTTTCCAAATGGGCAGAAGCAGAAGCTCTACCCACAAATGATGCTCGAGTTGTTGTCAATTTTCTCAAAAAGCTTTTCGCTCGTTATGGAATTCCCAAAGCTTTAATAAGTGATCAAGGAACCCATTTCTGTAACAAACAAATGGAGAAAATTATGAAACGATACGGAGTACATCATCGTTTCGCCACAGCTTATCACCCTCAGACCAGTGGTCAAGTCGAAAATACCAACAGAGCCTTAAAAAGGATACTTGAAAAAACGGTTAAAGACAATCCTGCCGTTTGGTCAAGAAAACTCGATGATGCTCTGTGGGCATTTCGTACGGCTTATAAAACTCCAATTGGTACAACACCATACAGACTTTTGTATGGAAAAACTTGTCATTTGCCGTTCGAAATCGAACATCGCGCTTACTAGGCACTCAGAAGCTGTAACCCTGATCTCAAAATAGCTAAAGAGAAGAGATTCTTGCAATTGCATGAACTCGATGAACTAAGACTCCAAGCTTACGAGAACTCCAAGCTCTACAAAGCTAGAACCAAAGCGTCTCATGACAGAAAGCTTAGAATTCAGAAAGAATTCAAAGCTGGAGACAAAGTTCTGCTTTTTAATATGAAATACAAGTTCAAAGCACCTAAGCTAAAACCAAAATGGTTTGGCCCATATATAGTGAAACATGGATTTCCATCTGGGTATGTTGAATTACATGACAAGCAAGGCGGAAGTTTCATTGTTAATGGTTACCGAATTAAATTATATTATGATAAGGAGCAAATGAACGAGATTTCTATTAAAGAAATTCCACCTGAATCAGACTATGAAGCAATAACATTCATGGCACCCTTTCCGGCTGATTTCAAGAAAAACACTCCATGGGCCGAGGAATCTGGTTATATCTATGATGTTCTTCCTAGACCTTGGGAAAGAATCAAATTGGAAAACATAGATGAAACTGGAGAAGGAATAGTGATAGGAAACGTGGTGTATGTTCCAAAAGTCTCAAAGAAGAAACCGAAAATTACACCAACGTAGCAAGAAGGAAGTTTGAGTCCGGCTGATGACTCGTTAATAAAACAAGCGCTTCTCGGGAGGCAACCCGTGTGTTTTCTATTTGTGATTTTATTTCTTAGTTTATTTTTCAAAGGTGATTATATTCCAAAGTTTCTCTAATCCCTTAGTTGAACTTAAGTGTGGGGGTGTATCACTAACTTTTAATAAAACGTAGACATATTTCGTGTGTTTCTTTTTGTTTTAAGATTACTGCAGGTAATGATTACAAAGTATGGTCTTGGATCAAAGAATCTTCTGAAGCAAGAAAATATGGTTTATTCTCTTATTTCCCTATTTTCATTCTTTTCGTATATCACATTGAGGACAATGCTTAACTTAAGTGTGGGGGGTGAATAGGAAAATAAGGATAAATTGTAAATTCTGAGCTAAATTTTAAATTTTGTTTGCCCTTATGATCTAGTTCTTTGTCATTTAAAGGATTATATATTAAAGTAACTGGATCTATCCACTGGTAAAACCTGTAATTTTTGAAAAATTGAGATGTGTCCCGATTAATATTGCAATCCATTCTGGGATTGATAACATTAGCTAGCACATGTTATAGCCCTTTTCACTACAATGTGAGGAATTTAAGCATGTTTCATATATAGCATACATCTTTTATGCTTTGATCTTTTGCTATGAGTGTGCCGGTGATTTTATTTATTCTAGAACTTGTGCTTGTAAATCATTACGAGACCGTTGTGAGATCATTTTTCTCAGTGATATAAGTATATATGCGTGATAAGAGGCAACCTTAGGATTTAACCCAAATAAGCCTTCCAAATTGATATTTAGCTAGTTGCATTGACTAGTTAACCACCAGTATAAAACCTTTTGTTAGCGTTTATCTTTAGCGCTAGATACCCCTAGTTACACCCTCTGAGCCTATCTTTTTCTTTGATAAAATCCAGAAAAATACAAAAAGATTTTACATCTTTAGCCTAGCCTTACCCTGAGTCAAGTCTTGGTTGGTTGCTAGCTATTTGGCAAGATGGATGTTATGTGAGAAATCATGAAAGTACGAAGAAAGTTGTAAACTCCAAAAGTAGTTATCCAAGTGAAGTCATCACAACTATAAGATGACATGAGATTATGTTCAAAAAAAAAAAAAAAAAAAAGAATAAGTCATCACAACAATAAGGTGACAAAAATAGCCAATGAGCTATGAAATAATGTAAAGTGCAATCAAGTGTGGAGTTTTTCAAGAATGCATGATAGCGGTTCGAAATAGCTAGTAACATCTGGGCAGTAGACTTTGACTATTTTGTATATTCATTCCTTTCAACCTTTTCTAAAAATATAATATCCCATGCCTTATTCCTACCCTTTTGACTTTGTGAAATTATCAAGTGTATGGACATGTAGTGACCATCCGATTTCTTGAGGAATTAAATAACGTTGCTAGCGATCTAAGGTATACCCTAGTGACCATCCGTTATTTGGTGATGCGAGAATTCGTTGTTAGCGATCTATTATGTTTTGCATAAGGTAGTTGCACATCAGTCTTGCTTATCCCTCGAAACCTTAAACCTGAATAAAAGCCCTCTTTGATATCTATACTTGGTGCTCACGCCATTTCGGTGTAGTTTTGTTTCTTGTACAAGCTTATGGTAATATTTAAATCATGACTGAGCAAATGAGTGTGATTTCTCTTATATACTCCACCATACAAATGAGTGTTTTGAGTGAATTATATTTCATTTCCCTTCGTGAGGTGTTTAGTAATGTATATCAAGCAAGAAAATCATTTGGGTATTGTCAAACATCTCGATGCTTCAACCATAAAAGCTTAAAATGATGAATCTAACTTGTACCCGTACTTGGTAGATTTGCATCACATCTTTTTTAAACATCCTTGTGTACCATGTGGATAATAGTTTTTATTGCTAGATTTGCTTGAGGGCAAGCAAAGTTCAAGTGTGGGGGATTTGATAACGCTCAAATTGTGCATGTTTTTAGTAGCGTTATTCGTGTTTTTATGTATGTTATTTGGTTATATTTATATGCTTTTGTTACTAAATCGTACCAAAGTGTGTTTGCAAAGCATATGTGGCCAAAAACAGGAAAAAGGAAGAAAAAGATGAGAAAAAGGAGAAAGAAGGAAATATTTATGAAAGTGCGAAGATTCTTATACCAAGACCCAATCAAAAAGGCATTTCAAAGAATGAAGGTCCAAGTATTCATGTCGATTAGCTTCAAAGATGTTGAAAAGATCAAGTTTGGATGAAGAACCAAAGACCCAAAAAGGAAAAATCAAGCCAAGACGACAAAAGTCCAAAATGTTCCAAAACAGCAACCATCCATTCGATCGGAGGCTGCCCGCAACCGATTCGAATGGAGGCAATTCCGAAGACCAACCGATCGGTTGGACATATTACCGATCGGTTGGAAGCTTGCTAATTTACCAAAACTTCATCATTAAGTTTTGTCTTTTCATATATCCGGTTCTAAGGCCTTCTAATAAGGATTCTAGGCTCTTCTAAACTACTTGGAGGACAAGTGAAGCATTAATGAACCAAGACCCTTGGGAGGAGTATTAATAGGATCATTTATGGAATATTTAGTGTGCAATTCTTAATCAATAAACTAGTAATCATCCACCACTCATCAAATACTCTAAAATTCGTCCTTAAAAGTCCAGGAGCAGTTGGAGAGTCAAGAAGTCATTATTTGGAGGTCAAAACATCAAGAAATCAACACCAATCCTGGGGGTATCATTACTTTATCATTTGTAATCTATTTCCAATCATTGTAAGACTTTCAATTATGGTTTCTAATGTTCAAAGTGCTGAGATTATGTTCATGTTTGCTATGAGTGGCTAGTGCCTTTGTGCACTTGCTTAGATGATGTGTATTACCAATTGATATGCGTATGATTGTGATGACATATTTTAATTCAATTTCAAGTTGATTCTAAGATCCAATCGTGATTAAGTTTTGTAGTGACATGCGTTGAATCAAGTTTAACTAGTTGCTAATAATTTTAAGGGTCGAAAGAACTATTGTTATTCAACTAGTTATAATCATTTGTCTATGAATGATTGTTTTTTACCCATTATTCTTGATTAAACAAAGAAAGTTAATTGTGGTTGTAATGAGAATGCTTTTGTCTATCAAAAATAGGATTGATGGTAAACCATTTCAAGGGTCGAAAGATTAATAGTTTACTCTCAATTGTGACCTTTTGTCTATGATCGGTTACCTTTTGTATTGACTATTTCCTAAGCTATTTGATTAAGCAAAAGATGATTTTTGTGTTTAAGGTACACCAACTTATGAACCTTGAATTGATCTTGAATTGAGTGGTTAAACGTAATGCTTGTTTTTATGAACTAAAATCTTGACGAAGGTTTAATTTGTAGAAACAATAGATTAGTTCACCAAACTAATTATCATAACCAACATGTTGTCCAAAGTTATCACAATCATGCTTATCAATGAGTAGTATGCTAGTCTAAGCAAGTGTAGTTTTTAATCATTTGAATTATTCTATTTTTTTATTACTTGTTAAGGAATTTACTTTTAGTAGCTTACAATTCGATTCACTGCACAAATCCCTGCGAACGATCCCGACTTACCATCATAATCTTGCTATAACGGACGAGTTCACTTGCTCGTATGTGTTGTTTCTAGATTCGGTAATTCGACCTTTATAAATTTAAAACTTGTACTCACACACGACACATCACAGGGGAAGATAAAATGTTATTTGCATCTCAGGGGAGGTAATATCTCAGGAGATGAAATAAAGCCCAAGGAAGATTAACCAATGAAAGGGAGGAAAAGACAAGAGCATACAAGATGATGACATGGAGGTTGAAAATGACAAGAACAGAGCTTATTATATATATTCAGAAGGGATGAAGCATTCCAAAGGAGAAAGTTCTATCTAGGTCAAACGAAGAAAAGTTTCAATTTCAGTTCACCACGTTTGTTCATCACTTGCAAAGGCATGCTGATAGATGATTTCACTTGTTGAAACAAGCATCCAAGATACACAGCATCATTGCCTCTTATAATTCCTCCATCCAAGGAAATTGCACTATCTTTTAGGTCAATGTTTGAAGCCTGAAGATGTGTATTGATATTGTTAAAGTCAAAGAACAGAAAGCAGATGAGTTACTGAGAAAGATATTTAATCTTGAAGAACAGAAGTGTTTGAAAGATCTTCACAATCCATAATTTAATTCAGAAACATGTTGAGAAAGATTCACATGTTTAGGGGAGGATTGTTGGGAATTAAATATTCAAGAAGTTTAATATCGGGTTCTACTCAAAGAAATACTCTAAGTATGATTCTGCTGCTAGAGCATTTGATTCTACTGCTAGCGTTAACATTCTACTGCTGAATGATTCTGCTGCTAGTGTTATGATTCTGCTGCTGGTGAAGAACTTTCTGCTGCTGAGTGGATAAGTATGAAAAGATATTATGTGTATTAAAGTCAACAATATACGGTAGATAATATCTTACCCCATGTGATCAGTCATTATGTTATATTCTCAGAACAAGTTGTAAACATAGATACATGTTGTATCTTAATGACTGACACTCTCAAAGCAAGTGTTCGATTAGACTTGACAATATTATAAAGATCTTTCTTGTGTTATAAAAGAAAGATCTTAGACTAGATATTAGCGTGTGAGATAATAGTGTGAGAATTATTAAGTGCTTAGAAAATAACTCTTAAGAACATAGACCAAATATCACAAGTCACAGAAAATATAAGATTCAAGGTCTTTGTAACCCTAGTGATATTGAAGATCACTCGTATTATCTTGAATAATATTGAATCGTTTGGTGATAACATTGAATGTTCTTTGTTCTATATACACAAGCATAACTGTTCCATTTTCACAACACAAATAACCTTCTAAGTGTGATTAGGTAAATTCCGCGTACTTGATCATATTAACTCAACTTATCACATACACAAAGCATCAAAGGTTTAACCACCTTACCAGTGTATCGATCATTCAATCCTATCAGTTCGTGTGTACAAGAACGTGATACTTATACACTATTGTAAGTATCTTGGATTGAATTGCAAAAAAGGTAAGGGGCAATTCGTGTAATCCGTTTAAACCCTAATTAGGGTTCATCACTTATATTACTCGGTTTGATTCTTGTTTTGCTAGAATTATCAAGGTACGCTTACTTTTATATTCGGTTAATTATTTATGTGTTATGTTTCCTACGCTTCCGCAATGTGTTATTTAATGTTAATTGTTTATATATATGATAGTCACGATTATATAATTCCAACAGATATATGTCTGTTATCCGTGTTTTTCTACGTAGAAATTTTCAGTTACCTGTTGGATTAGGAAATTCATTTCAGGGTTTGGTGTTATGCCTTCAATTGAATCGCCTATTAATATGTATTGCGACAATTCTGCTGCAATCATATTTGCCAATGAACCTGGAGTCATGAAGGGCACCAGACATTTTCTACGGAAGTATCACTATGTTCGGGAACAAGTCCGCGAAGGTGAAATAAATCTCTTGAAAGTTCACACAGATGATAACTTAGCTGATCCATTCACTAAGGCAAAGAAAAGCTTACTGAACTTGCCAATGGCATTGGACTTAGATTAGCTAGTAGTTTCATGCATAACTATGTTTAGTATCTGGATAAAGGATATTGTAAACATTTATTATTTTTAATGAAATAAAATATTGGTTATGTTTATGATCATTATTTAATATTGTTGTCCTATATATTTGCATGTTTAATCCGTGAATAAGTTAGTTATTCTAAACGTCCGTTGTCAGTTAATGATATGGGAATATCATTAAATTAAGACAAATCTGAGTTTTGGTATAATATACTTGAAAGTATATTGATGCGTTGTCATACCAAATTCACATGATATTCAATGAATTGAATATATGACTTATCCCAACTACATGATGTTACTTTATGGATATTATTAAGTAAATCATGAATAGTTATCCTCAGACTTGAGATACCAGATAACTGTTATGAATGTAGTGCATTCTGTGGAACAATTTAACGCTATATGTAACCGGTAGTCATAAGGATTGTTTTCGGAATTGTTGCAAAGTTCATGAGTTATGCTTGTAGTCAAGATAGAATTTGTTCCTTCAAATTTATATTTGGAATTTAATACTGCTAGGCCCCTCGTAGGGTTGACAAGATGTATGCGTGGCCATGCCCAAGATCTCCCCTGAATATGTTCAGAAGATTTGGTAATCTTGCTCAATCACAAACAACGAGAGAAAGAATATTTGAATAAAGATAATATCCATATCTTTATTTAATGTAGTATTAGTAACAAAAAGATAATAATAATAATGATGAATCATTAAAGGTTTTTCCAGGAGACCTACTCGAGTTGTACTAGAGGCATTGACGTGTTGCAAGACGCTAACCGATGTGATCACAACTATTAAGATATGTCTAAGTGGGAGTTGTTAGTTTTGTAGACATAAAATAATAGTTGTGTGTTATGATCGAACTCGAGATCATGGGATTGCACACTTTACGAATGAAGAATTAACGATTAATAATTATTTATAAAATGTTATATTTAATTATTATGTACACAAAACATTTAACGTATGTTAGTATTTAACGGATAATGACTAACGACCGTTAAACGATAAAAGGAAACTATTAAAGGGTGAATAAAAGGAAAGTCGAGAAGGATCCGGAAGCCCTAATGGGTTACACCGATCGGCCAAGGGTTAGGTTTCCTAATCCTTGGTTAACTTGTCCTCTAAGTTTGCTCTACTATATAAACAAAGGCTAGGATTCATTATTGGGTACTCTTGTACACACTAATACCCTAAACCTTGTGTTTTCTTCTCCTTGGTCTAAAACCGATCGATCTATACCCTCTTAGGGTCGATTGAATTTTTGATTGTCAAGAAATTCTTGTTTTGTGTTATTTACTTGTATAACGTTAATTTGGTATTAGTTCGTGTGTACAAGAACGTGATACTTACACACTATTGTAAGTATCTTGGATTGAATTGCAAAAAAGGTAAGGGGCAATTCGTGTAATCCGTTTAAACCCTAATTAGGGTTCATCACTTCTATTGCTCGGTTTGATTCTTGTTTTGCTAGAATCATCAAGGTACGCTTACTTTTATATTCGGTTAATTATTTATGTGTTATGTTTCCTACGCTTCCGCAATGTGTTCTTTGATGTTAATTGTTTATATATATGATAGTCATGATAATATAATTTCAACAGATATATGTCTGTTATCCGTGTTTTTCTACGTAGAAATTTTCAGTTACCTGTTCTAGCCCCCGTTATGGAGGACGCAAACACACCAAACCTTTCACCCGACCATCACTTTGGCAATGGCTTTGAAATTAATGAATCCGATCATGACACCGACCATGAGAATGGCCCTTTATATTTCACGGATTCTGATGAGGATTTAGGTGATGGAGAAGTTATTAATGAGGTTAGAAAAGAAAACGATGTAGATCCTATTAAATATGTTGACCCTAGGACAAAGATTGAGAAAGATAGCTTTTTTTAATATGCAATTTCCTTGTAAAATCGGATATAGGAGTTTTGATGCTTACCTTACCTCATCTTTGCCAATGAATTTAATTTCTCGTGCTAATTATTATAAAATCAAGGTAAATAAGTTAGAATATCAAGAAGATAATATTGTGGCTAGGGTTGAACCATTGCATGTTTTTGTCAGAAGTTTTGTTTACTTGGTAGATTTTATGGTTGTGGAAGATTTAGGAGAATTTATTGATGATAAATTGACCCAAGTCATATTTGGAAAGCCCTTTAAGAGGTTAACTAAGTTAGATAAAAAGCTTATGGATGGGTTAATTACGTTCTCGGGCAGAGATGAGGATTTTGTTTATCAAATGCCCCGTTCGCACCCTAGGTTTAAGGATTTTTCAATTGAGGCATGTAATAGATTTGCTCCACTCTCGATTTTGAGTGACAATGATAAAAGGAGTGAACTCAAATATACACAGTAGAAAAATAAGAGATATTATCATGGGTGTTTAGAGTTGAATGACGAGTATAAGAAAGATGAGGCAACAATTAGATGGCTCACGCTTGGTTATGTGAGCATAGACGATACAAGATAGGCGTGACTTCGAGTCTAGCTACAAGACTCGTTAATAAAGAAAAGCGCTTCTTGGGAGGCACCCATGTTTTATTTGTTTGTTTATTTCTTTTTATTTTGTTTATGTCATATATATATGTCTTATCATCATTGTTTATCGTTCATGCTTCGAATATTTTGTGAAAATGCTTTATTTTGTTTTTAACTTTGTCTTAATTGCATATAAAGGTATTTTACGAAAGTATAAGTATAGGGAATATCATATTTGTTTATAAGAACGAATTCGAACATGAAAGTTAACAATTAATGTTTAGCATATATATTTATGTGTTTGTTTAGAGTCAGATGCTTGTATCGAATCACAATTAATGTTTTGCAGTTTTTCCAGGTTTTAATTATCAGATTTTTCCAGAAATTTTCCAGAAACAAAACGTAAAAATACTGTCAGGTCATACCTGACGGCGTCAGGCTTAACACCCGATGGCGTCAGGCACTGTAGCAGCACAGTTTTCCAGGATTTTGTTTTTCTGCTGGAACTTAATTTTTGAAAAAATTTAAGAATCTAAAATTTCCAGGAATCTGTAGACATTTATTTTGCAAGCATTATATCTTACTTTGCTTTTTAGGATTTAATTTTTATATATATAGTGTTTACCGCCAATTTTATGCGAGGTTTTGTGTTTCGTTTTCTTAGTGAATTACATGTTATATTGGACAAGAAGATGAAAGTAAACATTTGAAGTGAAGCTTATCATGTTTGTTTTCTTGGAGGAAGAATTAACCATGTTTTCACATCGTCCATGCCGAGAAAATCAGGGGAGTATTAGTTTTTTCTCTATTTTATTTTTCCCGTTATCATAAATTTGATACTTTTTAAGAACATTGAGGACAATGTTCAATTTAAGTGTAGGGATGGTAAAATGGGATACCTTAGAAACTATAACTTCGCTTGATATTTGTTTTGTTTTAGAGTAAATGTGTAATAAACTAAGAAAGATACTTGTTAGGGCAATTTTAGCACCAAATTTAATTTTTTTTTACAACATGTAGGAGTGAAACTTTAGTTTTAATAAGCGTTTCATGGATAGGAATTATATAGCTAGCACAAAAACCCTACCACTTAAAAATTTCTACCCCAAAAATGTGAGGTTCGCCTTTAGATCTTTAGGAAAAAACATTTACCTTTAATGCTTATGAGTGTACCGGTAGTATATAGATTCTAGAACTTGCGTTTGTGATGCATCCCGAGATCGCTAGTGAGACTGCATTCGTGTAATTAGGATTTACTAAATGATAAGAGGCATTAGGATAACCCTTGTTTTAAACCTGTTTTATAATTACGTTGGCTACACCGGCCAAGTAATTTTCCCACACCTTTGCGATGTACTCATCTTTAGTACACGATACCCCTAGTACACCCCTCAGAGCCTATCTTTTTTGCGGTTCTCTTGATATTTCGGTGGATTCCGAAATATTAATGAAGAACATTGTTTACAATCTACCCCCAAATGTACAACCAAATCGCCTTAGCCTTCCTTGTATGCACTCATCTTTAGTGCATTATTGTTACAACATATTTGTTAAACCCTTTGTTAATTATCTAATTGGTTACATGGTTGCTAAGTCGAGTCATTTGTAAATATAGTTTTGGGACGATTGGGACTCATGGGTAAAGTACTAGTTGTTATGGAGTAATGGTGAAAAATGTCACGTTATTACCCCCATATGTGTGTTAATGTTTAAAGTACTCCAAGTGTTTTGATTTTCTTAATTCGGGTCATTAGTTAGTTATGTGTAAAGTATGTAAAAGTTCAAGTGTAGGGAGGTTGTAAGTAATCCCTTTGTATTGATGTATTATTTCGGATGGTAGGGCAAGAGTGTATGAAAAAAATATATATATATATATAAAAAGGGAAAAAAATTGAAAAAAAAGAGAAAAAAAAATAGAAAAAGAAAAGAGAAAAAAAAAACATACGGACTACCATCTTGTCTTTATATTTTTGTTTAAGTCAAAGTAGTGTCAAGAAAAATACAAAAAGAGTTGGTAGTTAGCGAGTTGAGTCGAGTCTTGGCTTAGAAACGCCTCATTGTACATGTAATAGACTAAGATGATTGACTTGCCACCAGTAAAATTCCCTATTTTCAACCAAACCGTGTTTTCCATACCCTTACACCTAATGTTACAACCCTTTAAAAGACCTCTTTGATAGTTTATCCTAGGTGCTTATGCCAAAGTGGTGGAGGTTTGATCCTTTCCCAAGCCTATGGTAATCTATGTGCTATGACAGGTAGAGAGTGTTATATTTTCCCGTTTCCATTCATGTTATATAACTTTATACACCCGAGAGATGTGAGAATCCAAACACTTTGTGAGAGGTGCTAGTATGTAATTTCCGTGCTTATTTTGACTAACGTGGAACGATTATATGTTGTAATTACTTTTATATTAGTGTTAAATGACCCCTAGCTTGTAAATTGATTAGGATAAAAGCTCATTTGCTTGAGGACAAGCAAATCCCAAGTGCAGGGATATTTGATAAAGATTTATTTGATACCTTTTTAAGGGGTCATTTAAGCCCAAAATCGTATAAATATGATCAAATATTGCCTCAAATCATTTCTTTTTGTATTTTAGGTACTTGGGACGAGAAATCTGGAAATCGGCACTTTTTGGACGTATTTGGACGAAAAAGTGAAGAAAACGACGAAGTCGCGAAAAACCTGTCAGACTTGGAGATCTGACGGCGTCACAAGCTACCACGTGACGCCGTCCCTTGTTTATGAAGCTGGATTTTTGGTTCAAGTTTATCAAGTGATGCTTCAGAGGAATTGGAAGATTCTACAACCTGACACCGCCAGGTACAAATTGGAGATGAGAGTCACGTGTTAAGCTAGAAAGAGACGGCCCAGAAGAATTAACAAGTGACGGCCTCAAGATATTCCTGACGCCATCATAATGGCGACTTGCACAAGATGAAACCCTAAACACGGCGAGCTGACGGCGTCACGACCAATAAGGTGACGCCGTCACATTTGTAAATCTATATATACTTTCTCATTTTTTTCATTAATTGGTGTAACACTTTGGAGGACAAAACCCTGGACGATTTTGACAGCTCTTGTAAGGCTTTTTCAGCCTTTTTCATCCATGTTTTATTGAAGATAAGTTATTCGTTTAATGATTCAATATATCTATGTGTTGTTTGATTACTTGTTTATCTTTTCTTCTATCTAACATGCTAGCTTAAGTTTATTTGTGTTTGCTTAGATCTAGTGAAACCTAGTTATTGAATATTGATTTGTTGTCTCTTGTTTAGTTGATTGCCTCGCGTTAGGCTAAGAAAACTGGCTGACCTCTTATATGTAACTAGCTTGAACGTCTTAGAAAACGCAACCGTAGAGTGCACTATTGGTTTTTCTCGTTGTATTTATTGCGTGAATTGCGGCTTGTATATTCTAGAAAACTTAATAGACTTTAAGGGATTTAGGGGAGACTAAGATTCATAGAGTTGGAGACTTCGGCACCTCCCCGCGACCAATATTAAGGAATACATTGCTTCAACTAAAACAAGAACGTGACAATTCAACAAATCAGTAGGAGATAACTAGGGAGTAATTAATTTTAAGTGAACACGTTTTCCCTATCATAAGAGTTACCACCAATTTACTTTTCTTTGTTATTAGATTAATTTTAGTTTTATAATTAGTTTTTGGGTTAGTTGATTAACAACTAATTCCGCCCACTCCTTCAAAACCGAGATTTTTTAATTGCTTTTCATAAAATATAAAAATATAAAAAGAATCATCACTCACCTCTAGACCAATCTCGTCATACATCTTGACCTTTCCACAACTATTGCGAGACTGTTCCCCTAGAGAACGATCAATCCCCCGGACTTACCTATACTACACTACAACGGTTAGGTACACTGCTTAGAGGATTGTAAAACCTTTTGCGAGGGTTACAATTCCCGCATCGGTATTTATAGGTAGATGATTTTGTCGCGTTCTGGAGATCACGGGGTGCGGCTCATCCTATTAACCGATGGGTTATAGGATGATTGCCTTGACTTCATGCCCTTTGACTTGCTTTATGCTTCGTCAGTCGTGCCTTAGGATTTGGGAATACTGCCTTCGGTTAACGAGTTGCCGCCCTTCCCTATTTAGCACCCATATGGTGGACTTCTCTAGGCTTAGACTTTACTAAGTTCCGAGGTCGGTTCATATTTCATCGGCAATACCCTTTCGCAGATCCTACTATACTTCAGCCGTCTAAAGACGCGGTTCTGCTACGGCTAGACGATTTTACTGGACTTGTTCTCCATTCTTGTTGTGGGACCCGGACTCCTTTCCAGTCCGGAGATCTTACTTGCGACCATCCGAGGTTAAGTACACTGCTTATGGATATCCGGACATTTCTAGTCACGTTCCCCTTGTTTTGCACATGTCTAATTAACAATTGTGACCATCCAACTAATGAAGAGATCATGAGCTAGACTAACTTATTATCTGCAAATATTTCCCTCCAATGACAATATATTGCTGATTTCAGAACTATCAGAACATAAACAATTTAGTGCTGACAGATACATGAATGTGATAAATTGTAAAATCTTTAATTTTCACATACTAATTTATAGTCGAGTATTATACTGAGAACATTTTTTGCTAATGAAAAGACAGAGACATTACTTGTGATAAACGAGATAAAAGACTCTTCTATCGTGTCAACTACTCTTGTAATTAAACATTGGATTGCCAAACTTATTCTTGTGCAATTAGATCATACCATTATATTAGGGACTAAGTCACTAAGCTAAGGATGTACTAAACAATTTGTAGTGATTGCCTCCAAGATTAAATGATATATGATTTGATTATTATACGGTTCCACACTTAGAATCTTTACACATAATTAAAACATGAAGTCAGTTATATCAAACAATAATGCAATCTATAACATCATCATTAAATATTACTTTAGTTGGTCCTTTCTGTTAGTTCCTTAATCCCTGGAGTATAACTTAACTATTGATTCAGCAAAATATTTTACAGAAAACTAAGTCTATTTTTCATCAACTCTCGCCTCTCCTCTTCCTGATCCAAATGGTGACAGGCCTTACATACTTGTGGGGTTTTAGTAGCATATTATCTTGCACTCCCGTTATTAACTAGAGATTGTCCCATCTTTTCCCTTGACAATTTACATGTCGCTTTTCCAAATAAAACACTCAATTTGAGAACCACCGTAAACTTTGATCTCAGGATCGAGAACAAAAACATATTTATTGGTCTATACTACACTGATCCTCTTGATCTCACATTCAAATATTTCCCACCAACCATAAGAACAGAAAAAATTGATGTAATTATAGGAAAATACACCATTCAAGGGTATTACCAAGGGTCATCAGTGGTCAAACATATTCATGATGTGGTTGTGGTTCAAGACATATTTTGTGGGGATGCAAATAGCAAGCAACCAGAGAAAGTGGTGGTTTTGAGGGCAGACTTGGACGGAAGGCTGAAGTTTAGATCAATCGAGAACAAGAAATTACATCTAGTGGCTAGAGCTTTTGTTGAAGTTAACTGCAACACGGGAAATAATGTCAAAAACAAGACCGTTCAACTGGAATACACTTCTGGATCAGATTTGTGGGGATTTCTCGATGCTTCTTCTTTTGACTTTATTGTTGATGATAATTTTTATCACGGTTTTCTTTGGGTGTATGGCTATCATAAAACTTTTGTGTTCCGTCATTTTACCTCAGACAATAAGATTCGTGAAGTATTTGACTTATAGATTTTCAGACAGTTTATAAATATCAACAAACACAAAATTAAGTTTGTAAACATCCAACGGTGTGTAGTATTCTTCGTACCTTCTTAATTTTCTTTACCAACATTTGTTATTGGGATGTAAACTTGATGTATATATAGTAATTAGTATTCTGTTAGTCCTACAAATTACAAGTCATGTTTTATGTTGAAGTAAACTTCTGCTAGACAAGTCCGGACGACTGCTGCGCTCCGTCCGTCCTCAATTGCCAGCCTCGGAGTGTACTGTTAACAAGAAAGAACCCGTTAGAAGGGGTCCCGAGGCCGAAGCCCCGGGGACCACCCTCCGACGGTCAAGTCAGTACCTCGGTGTAGAGGGTTTAGTATGACAGTATATGATATGTATATTAGATCCGCTGTATGTAATGTTTATATAGAGAGAGAAATGTTTAGAGAGAGGTAAGACAAAATATGTATTTTGTGTGTGTGATGTTATCAGAGAGAACATGATATTGGATAATGTGTAAATGAGAGCACTATATATAGAGAGAGATACCTCGATACCTGTGGTACTTTGGGAAGCGTAGTATCAGACCACGTGCTAGGTGTCAGACCACGTGGGTGACATAATCCCGTAATATCCGGAATGTCAGCGGTTGATGGGACTTGTCACTGTAGATGGCGGCGGTCCGCTCCGTATGTGTATCCGGAGGTGAGACAGTCCGAACGAGATGGGACGTCCGGACACCGCGGAGTATGGTCCGGACGAAGTATGACGTCCGGACACATACACCAACATGTCCCCCCAGTATTGCATTATTAGTAAAAGACTAATGATGTAATACTTATAGAATATCTTTATGTCCCTCGGCCTGTGCTTCGGATACATACAACATGTAATACTAGTATTGCATTGTTAGTAAACTACTGATGTAATACTTTAAAGAGTACCTTATAGCCTTTCGGCCCGAGTCGTTCGGACCAGTGTTGCATTTGCCTCCCGGTGCGTGTCCTTCGAACATATATACCAATCCGGACGAAGCATGGCATCCGGACACATACACCAACATGTCCCCCCCAGTATTGTAGTATCAGTTCAGACTGATGGTGCAATACTTGAATAATGTCTTCATGTTTTTCGGACTGATATGAATGTTTTCTGCATCACCAAGAATGTGGAGGCTCGTCTATAACTGGAAACCCATTGTGACCTGTTGTTCGAAGAACATGAGCAATATTGGCAACTAACTCAATACCGCTGAGTGAGCGAAGTGGGCCCGTGACATCACTAACTGTTAGCTGTCTCATGTACAATTCAGCGTGAGTTTCTAGATAAGGAAATCCCTTTAATTTCATTATCTGATCATAAACTTTCACGTTAAAAGCATCAGCTACTGTTTTTGAGATAAGAAGAACCAGCATTGCAAGGGTAGTAATAACAAATTGTTGGTTAATTCTAGAAGAATAACACAAAGTGAAACTGTCATCCTCATTGATCCACCAAGAAATGATGCAGCACCCCAGATAGCAAATAGCCCATGGTTAAGACTAGAAGTTGAACTGATTAATAGGCCGACAAGAGGTCCATAAGATGCACCGGTCACAATAACAGGTATGAATAGACCCACGGGAGCCACCATCCTATAACTGAAGATGTTTAGCAAAAAGCAGGTGATGAAGGACATTAAAATTGATAGAGGATGAAACTGTGTCTGTCCTTGCTAAAAAGATTTTTGACTGCATCATCATTTGTGTTGAAGAAGAGACTTGCTAGTTCATTGTATTCATTAGATGAACACTGAAACGAGTGTTGCAGAATCCTCAAATCTGTGAAGAAGACAAGATTTTACAAGCTGTTCAAGTTTAACAGCATAATTTGATTTCGTATCAGAATTCTTATGTATCTCTGTAATAACTTGAACAAAAATCTTTGAAAGGAAGATTTCCAAAAGTCGGAACAATGAAAACTTTGTGCCTGTACTGCTCAACTGTTCTTTGTTAGACATTACTTCCAAAGAAGAAAGTTCACTTTCTCCCTTAGCAAATAATAACATCTTGCAGAGACGTACCTTTGTGACAAGCCTCATAATAAGGTTCAAAGATTGATCAATGGAGTAATGATCAATTTCGAGAGCATTACAGTCCAGGAAGTTATCAGTCTTTGATGGAATTAAAGAATCAAATAACTTCAATCTTTTTCTCCGTTTGACAGTGGCTCCGTATGATACGGGATGCCGTTGCATCACAGCAACTGACCTTCCAAGAAGACTGGTGTCGAAACAAACACAAAGCTCTTCTACAGTTGAAGGCACAGATTTGTCTAGTGTTACATGAAATAAGTCTCTAGAAACAAAATTCTTCCAGTTCGAAAACCCATCGGATAATATATCCCAATATAGTGAGCGTATGTTTCCAACATGCTTGTAACACTTGTCCCCGTATCTTACGGAAATGAAACTCAAGAACGATAGAGCAGTTGGCAGAAGCATCATTAAGTCATCATCGCATACGCCACTCTTCCTTTTTTTTTTTTTTTTTTTTTTTTTTTTTTTTTTTTTTGCCAACTGAAAATTTGTTAACCATCTCCATAAAAGGAAGTCCGAAGAAAGATAGATGAATGAGACCCAACTCGGTCAAATGAAACAATAGTTGACTCTTAACCGTGCTACACTTTTTGAGGCATTGTGAAAGCAGATTCATGGGCGTGCTTGCTACTACCCTAGACATAACCATGGATTGTGGAAGAGATTGAGAAGTGTGACCACTAAGTGTATCAGTAATCTTGACGGTTCTCAGCAAACAAAGATCTGCAGCAAGTAGTTCAGAACAAGAGGCAATCTCAACTATCTGAAAATACACTCTCAAATAGAGTAACATCAGCTTCTTGCATGAAGTCGAATGCACAACCAGCAATATTTAATGTGACAGAAAGGGCAGAAGATTTTGAAGATTTATGAACAGAAGAAAGGTCGATTCTGGAGAACATCCAATAAGCCAATTCAAGTAGCTCCTGAGGGGATATAAACTGAACCAAAGTGTATATAGCAAATAATGTTGGGATGAGGGGAAGTGGATCTTTGGATTCTATGAACTGGTCAAATCTGTTTTTTAACATCAGTACCAACTTCTGGATGACGCACTTGAAAGCCCTTGTAATTCGCTCATTTACATCATTGCTTGATGAGAACTGGTTACAAAATATCTCTAGAACTTGCAAAAGATGATGGTCCATTGTTCGAATTCCTTCTTTGGCTGAAGAAGGAAAATCATCTACTGGGTGTTCAAAAATATTGTCTTTAAGCTCGCTATTAACAGATAATGGGCTCTCTACAACACCAATGATAGTAGAGTGGCAGAAAATGGTTTCAGCAATTTCTTAACATATAGACAGTAGAATAGAAAAAGGAACACCGCCCAGGTTCTTTGAAATAGATATAACAGCTGGGAAATGCTGCAATATTCGATCAGGTGAAGCAGATAGAATTGACGATGAAAAGGCTAGCCGGTGGTTCATAAGATGAGTTGGGTCTTTTAGACCACATACACCCTCGTCTATTTCCTGTACAAATAAAACATAACTTCCGTAGGCACAAACTTATATGTTTGATATATTTATTATTTAAATTAGTTTTTTCCAGCAGTGGGTAGACATCGGCACGAGGACCGCTTTTAATTTGTCTACAATGTTTCGGACGGAGTGTTTTCCACGATCCGCTCACGAGGGAGGGAGTGTTTTCCACAATCCGTTTGATTTTTTGGACTGAGTGATTTCACGATCCGCTCACGAGGGAGGGAGTGCTTTCCACGACCCGTTTAATATGTTGTCCGGAGTGATTTCACGATCCACTCACGAGGGAGGGAGTGTTTTCCACAATCCGTTGAGTATATTGACCGGAGTGATTTCACGATCCGCTCACGAGGGAGGGAGTGTTTTCCACAATCCGTTGAGTATATTGACCGGAGTGATTTCACGATCCGCTCACGAGGGAGGGAGTGTTTTCCACAATCCGTTGAGTATATTTTCCGGAGTGATTTCACGATCCACTCACGAGGGTGGGAGTGTTTTCCACAATCCGTTGAGTATATTTTCCGGAGTGATTTCACGATCCACTCACGAGGGAGGGAGTGTTTTCCACAATCCGTTGAGTATATTTTCCGGAGTGATTTCACGATCCACTCACGAGGGAGGGAGTGTTTTCCACAATCCGTTGAGTATTTTTTCCGGAGTGATTTCACGATCCACTCACGAGGGAGGGAGTGTTTTCCACAATCCGTTGAGTATTTTTTTTTCGGAGTGATTTCACGATCCACTCACGAGGGAGGGAGTATTTTCCACAATCCGTTGAGTATTTTTTTTTCGGAGTGATTTCACGATCCACTCACGAGGGATGGAGTGTTTTCCACAATCCGTTGAGTATATTTTCCGGAGTGATTTCACGATCCACTCACGAGGGAGGGAGTGTTTTCCACAATCCGTTGAGTATATTTTCCGGAGTGATTTCACGATCCGCTCACGAGGGAGGGAGTGTTTTCCACAATCCGTTTCTTGTAATTGTTATGCATGTGGAACCTCATACCGCTGTTCCTGCACAATAAGACATGAAAGGCTTTTTGTTTTTTCCCGTTAGACACGACAAACAAATTATTTTCATGTAACCCAGAGAAATTGGGTTAAAACCGAACCGTAACATAACCGATGGAGTTTGGATTAGAACCGAACTGCAAGATAACCGATGGCCTTTCTGCCATAATGATACGTATGGCACCACTCTTGGGGTACCATACGGGCGACACACGCCGTACGGGCTTTTTGCCTTGATGATACGGGGCCTCGTACAGTTGTTTCGTAACCTAACCGATGGGGTTTGGATGAGAATCAAACCGTAAGATAACCGATGGGGTACCATAGGTATCGTACCTTTTTAATATCGTGGAAGTTAAATACCACAAAATGCTAAATAATAGTCAACAAATAATAACCGAAGGTCAATTTTATTTGATTAGCCACATTTAGTGGTTGACTGATAAACACAACGCACAGAACCGGGATCAAACTGAATAAGAACTACCAGTCTGGTTCAAAACCAACATCAAACTGGAGTTGTTGTTCTTTTTTTTCTTGTTTTTTTTTAAAAAAAAAAAAAAAAAAAAAAAAAAAAAAAAAAAAAAAAAAAAAACTTGTTGAAACAGACTTCTACGAATTAGAATATAAACCAAGACGACATTACACCAGAAGTGAACCGATTCAAAGATAGTTTCAGTTATAAAGGTTCCCATTTTGTAACACTTGACTTTAATGTTTAATCCGCTTAACTTAGTGAGCACTGTATTATAGTTACATGTTACATGAATACTGGTGTCAACTGTTCAGCTTTTATACCCTCCTTTAATATTTTGAATCTTTATATCTAGATAAATGATAAAAGTGTATATATTTGCTACAGCTTTGTCGATATACACAGATATGTTTTTTGCTCTAGTCCCACAATCTTTTATTGCAAATTTTCTTTTAGGCTAGTGGGCTAGCTGGCTGTTTACTTTTTGCAACTTAAGGCATCATTATTGAGAGATACTCATAGTCAAACCTGTGTTTTGCTTTTAGCATGTGAATATGGACAGGCATCATTGTTGAGAAAACAGCTATATATAGTGAGTATTATAATGTACTGACCATATTTGACCAAAAGGGGTCAAAATAAAATTAAAAAAAAAAAAAAAAAAAAAAAAAAAAAAAAAAAAAAAAAGGAGTTCAACATATATGTATTACTACAGAAATGGTACTTACAGAAATGAGGCGATCTTCCCCTCCCGCTTAAAAGTGTGACTACTCATATATCCATTTTTTCTTTGGACCTGAAACCAGGTCTTTATTGTTATGAAGCCATTTTCTTTGCTTGTGTTAATTTTTGAACGTGAACAACGAGACAAGTTTCATTCGGAGCCTTATGGATGAAACCTAAGTATACCCGAACGAGGTAGCTCCTCCGGATGACATAACATCCGAACGAGACCTTATGGCTGCACGAGTCAGTATACTCGTACAATCTTAATCAAAGGAGATCATGCCGGATTGGTTATACTTGATGTCCATTCCGGACGTCAAGCCCCGAATGACCGTAACAAATGTCCGTACTGGACTGAAAGTATGACCTATTCATGACATCCATGCTAGCGTTCCTCCTAAGTGATGGTATCTGATAGTCGCGTGAAACAGAAACATAAACCGCTGGAAGGAGGAAAAATAAGATTTGAAGATAAACATGAAAGATGGCCATGCCGAAGGCTGATGCTCAGAGATCAAAGAGTAAAATCACCCTGTCCATAGTGAGATATAACCAGAAGCATGGTGGGCAATGTCCCCACAATATACATACAATGACACACCATATACAATCTTACCGAATACCTCCCAGTGATCAATAACACCAACACATACAACGGAGTCAAATTAATAATAAACACATATAATCGTTCCGAAAGATCACACGGGTCGGAATTTTAGTCACCAAACCCGTCACAATATTGCTTCTCAAGTCCAACGGATGAACTCCCGTAACCAACATATCTGAACGGGGGAATTCCCCAAGGTGCACAGTGTACCCAAACAACTTGACCGAAGAGAATCATACCGAAAGACCTTCAGTAGAGCCATGCCGAATGTCCATGTATGAATAAAGCAAAACATTCGAACCGGTTATCACCTTCGAACAACATGACCAAAGGCAATTATGCCGGACAGCCCATAGTCGTCCGTTGTCCATATCGGACGCTCGTAACGAGCTAAAAATGCGACCCGTCATTCCCCCATCAGTGAGTCATACAGGGTAGAACACATGTCCGAATTTGGACTCCGAATTCGAAATGCCGGTGGCATCCACAAATATAACGGAAACCCAGCCGAATATAAGAATCAGCAATTGTCAAATAGGGTGATTAGCCAAAAAAGATTTCAGAATAAAACTAATCGTCCGTAGTCAAAGTTCAACCATTACCCACTGGATAGTCATTTACTGAACAGCATCATTGGAAACCAGTCATAGAGTTTGAGACAATCCTTCACTGTACAACATTCCAGAATAAAACTATTTTAATGCCTTTTGGCATACCTTCGGTCCGGCACGTGCCGCCCGGACACACACGCTTCATATCCCTTAACAAGATAGCTAGGCACCGAATGAAATAGCAACCGCAAAACAATGAGAAATTCCGATTGAAAAGAAGTAGACATCAAGCCCTTAAAACTAACCATGAGAGTGAATATCGAACACTTCAACATCCTTGGGGCTATAATCAAAACTCTAATGATCTTTCAACTAAAACTAATTAGTAGACCAAAAACAGAACAAATTAAGCTATCTTTATATTAAATAGTTGGCTAGAGGCTATTTTGTGTTCACTTCTTTTTAACTTATCATACCGCAATTGCTAAATATCTAAGACTGCTCAATGCCCCATTCCAAGAACTGAAAAGCAATAAATTTTACTCAATTGACGAACTCACTTTTTTTTTATGTGTCGGCGAAAAGTAAGTGGTATAACATGTGGTAGCCACTTATCACAGTACATGGTCAACACATTATTTTATAGCCTTTAACAAAGCAATTAATGCATACCACTTTTTGTTGATGTCGACTAAAGAAATAACAAATATTGGAGAGAGATAGTGAATTTACCGGCAAAGAGCCTTATATCTTTCACTTCCGGCGCGTATAAATTAGAGCAGAAAGTAAAGAGGTTAGATACTTACAATAGTGAAGTAGATGTAGACTGTTCTCATCACATGGGGGACAAAAGGGAAGAAAGCAATATTTCCCACTGCCCCAATAATATTTCCCATTGTGGACCACGTCCACCTATTCTTTCAAGCAGACTTTTGCGTACAACAAAAGATAATATATTCGGTCTACTCACTGTTAATAGTGATTATAAATAATGCAGGGCTGGGATATTTTACTCAAAAGCAAAGTTTGACTTTCAAACTATTATTGGGAAACACTTTATTAATGTCGACCAAATAAATATATTACCAATATTGGAGAGAGATGATGAACTTACAGGCAAAGAGCCTCGTGTCCCTCACTTCCGGCCAGTCAGAACAGAACCAAAACAGGCAACCACTCACTTACAAGGAGAATGACAGGTGAGTAAGACCCAAAGAAATAGCATCGTGCTAACCAGTACAAACACCATAAGCAACCATAACCTTCCGGCTATCCAACAAACTCATAATCGAAGATTCCGGCATGTAACCGACATGGTAACGTAGATGATGAATGAAACCCGCCACCACTATATCCGGAAGATATAGTACTTCCGAACGACAAAGAATATCCGAACAAGGGTCGCTTCATCCCGTCCTTACCGGACGTCTTTACCTGGCGAACAATCCGACAGATTTAAACCCATTCGAGGCCGGGGAGCCGAGACCCACATATAGCGGATCACTTTTCTCATCAATATCTGAAATCGAGACCGGATCTATACAAACCCATTTACCCAGATCTAACATGCAAGAAACGAAATGGAGATGAAACCTGTCATTCTCAACTGTCGGTAGAGTGAATAACGGGTCCCACGGATGGCGCCAATTTGTTGAAGTAAACTTCTGCTAGACAAGTCCGGACGACTGCTGCGCTCCGTCCGTCCTCAATTGCCAGCCTCGGAGTGTACTGTTAACAAGAAAGAACCCGTTAGAAGGGGTCCCGAGGCCGAAGCCCCAGGGACCACCCTCCAACGGTCAAGTCAGTACCTCGGTGTAGAGGGTTTAGTATGACAGTATATGATATGTATATTAGATCCGCTGTATGTAATGTTTATATAGAGAGAGAAATGTTTAGAGAGAGGTAAGAGAGAATATGTATTTTGTGTATGTGATGTTATCAGAGAGAACATGATATTGGATAATGTGTAAATGAGAGCACTATATATAGAGAGAGATACCTCGATACCTGTGTTACCTTGGGAAGCGTAGTATCAGACCACATGCTAGGTGTCAGACCACGTGGGAGACATAATCCCGTAATATCCGGGATGTCAGCGGTTGATGGGACTTGTCACTGTAGATGGCGGCGGTCCACTCCGTATGTGTATCCGGAGGTGAGACAGTCCGAACGAGATGGGACGTCCGGACACCGCGGAGTATGGTCCGGACGAAGTATGACGTCCGGACACATACACCAACATTTTATATATACCTCTTTTGCTTTACGTATTTGATCACATCCAAAACATAAAGTAAATGTATAACTAGTTTACTGGGCACGCATGTTCTAAACTTCTAATACACCTCAACATGGGCGTAACGGAGGACCTGTGCAAAAATTTAAGAGATAACTATATATGAAGATAAAAGACATATCAAATCAAACCAACTGTTGATATATATAAATTAAAAAAAAAAAAAAAAAAAAAAAAAAAAAAAAAAAAAAAGTAATATCTTAACAATCTAGCTTCCCCTTTCATTTGAAATCGCCGTCACTTTCCACATGAAGTAGAGGTCCAAAGTATACAATGGGATATAAATTTTGAAGCCCTGTGTAATAGCACACCTCGCACACCCTTATATATGACTTTGAACCATACCGATTTGGTTGGATTGAGTAAAACATTTCCGATTGAGATTCAGGGATGGCGTGGCTGGATAATCTCATGCTCAATGGAAATTTTTTTAGGTTTAATGTATAACTTTTAATATACGTATGTCCGGTTTCGAACCCGAGACTCGGGATTGCACACAATACGTGAGAGTTCCAATGGTTTGAATAAATTAAATATATTTTATATTTATATTTATTCATTTTACTAAATAACACTTAATGACAGTTAGTACTTAACGGGGTTAGAGATAACGACCGTTAAAGGACTAATTGTGCAAAAGGGACTTAGAAGGATCTAGAACCCATGTGTGTGGGTTGGGTCGGCCGAAACCCTCATGGGCTAGGGGGCCGGATTTTGATGGCTTAGGGAACAAGTTTTGGGATTTAGGTTTTGCCTATAAATACAATTCACTTGTATTTGGTTTACACCTAATCTTGAATCCCTAACTATAGCCAAACTTCTCTTCTCTCTTCCTCTTGCTAAGGCTAGTCGACTCTTTTTATTCCCACTAGGGAATTCGGCTTGAGCTATAAGCATTAAAGTGTTTGGTTGTTAGTGATCTTGAACCTAGCTTTTCCCATTGGAACGCTAGTATCTCGTGGGTACAAGAACGAGTAACAACCTTATTTTAGGTTGTGTGTTGCCTTGTGTTCGATCCATATATATTCCCTATTAGGGTTTATATAACTTGTTCTTGGAGATCCGATTCCTTGTTCTTGCTAGGAATCAAATAAGGTACGTTTTCTTTTAGTTAATTAATTATATGTTTATGATTCAATCCGCTGCGTGATCTATATGGTTATGTGTTTATAGTATTTTATGATTCACAAAAACCAACAGTGGCATCAAGAGCCTCGTTTTAAACATGTAATTAAATTACTAAAACCCTAAAAATTGAATCTTGTAGAGATAACATGCAATTTATTGTCTAGGGTTTGTTTATTTTTTTTATAAACCCTAATATGGGTCGACACCCATAATTAAAAAATTAGGGTTTTAGGTTTTTTTTAATTAAAACTTGTAGAAACCCTAGGATTGCATGCAATTTTTAGGACTAATTAATGAATACCTTATGTGATGTCATTAATTAGAAAACGTACTAATATTAATATTGACAATAATATGGACTACATGATTATGTGATCAATATGGGATCCATGACAAAATCTTGCATATTTTGTCATGGTATGATTTGTATGTTTGATTGAATTATTTGCTACATGATTTGTATAATAAATCTTAAATTGGGGAAGACCTCAATATATATTAATTAATAAGTTATGTGCAATGTGGTATCTAATTAACCAAAACTTACGCGGCCAAGTTATTTGGCGTCTGTGGACCATTGGGCACAATGAGCTCGAAAACCGATGGGAGTTTTGTTAATTACATACATTTAAAATTACACATAGAATTAATATTAGGATTTATTGGAAAAGGTTTGCATGTGGTTATATGATATCGTTGATGATCATATATTTGTTATTATGTGTTTATTTAATTTTTGTAATTACTTGATCTTTTGTGTTTAATATTATGATGGATTGTAACTACAAAAGAGGGTAATTTTCAAATAAAAATAAATAAGACTAATAACTATGAAACCTTTGTGGTAATTTTATTTATTGCCAAGTCTTATGTGCCGATAGTGGTTCGCTTCGCACGGTAATTTGCTCCTAGGCGAGACTAGCAATTAATAAATTACTACATAAAATTGTTTTAGCAAGAAAATCATATTTTTTTAGTTGATTGATTGCGACTGTACAAAAGTGGTCGAAGCGGCGGACCTATTATTGACAAACTATAAAGTGGGTTTAAGGTTGGTTCACATTAAATTGTGACCTTAGAGGTGCACGGTTTTAACCAGCTTCAGCGGCTGTCGTCCCTCCGCTCGCCTGTGCGTCAATAATAGACTTACCAAGTACACCATGAAAAAGTACGAAGCATCTTAAGGCAATGTTGTAATTTGCTCAACGCCTCAATTAAAAACTTTGATGATTTGAGCTACGAATGAGTAAACGGTTTTGTTTTTGAAAACATATATGATACAAAGATGAATGCATGACATCTTTGTACATATTTTTTGATTTTACACATCAAAATTTATTACCCTAAAAATTTAAGTAATATGCCGACCAATTAACATGGAAACACCTAAGATGACATTCTATCATTACTAGCAGCCTCAGCTGATGTGATGATTCAAAGAATGAAGTCAATAGGGGTAAATTGAGCACTTCCATTACTAGCAGCCTCAGCTGATGTAATGGAACGGCGTCAATTTACACGTTTCTAAATTGGTTAACTTAATTGAGCACTTTCATTACTAACAGCCTCAGCTGATGTAATGAAACGGCGTCAAGGCATAAAGATTTGGGGATGAAACATGCTTACATTTTGCAACCGAGGTTGGCAATATAATGTAAGTCCCATGATTTCTAGGAATTGCAATTGAAAATTGGCAATTGGGTGATCCCGTACCTTGTTAAGTACTTTCATTGCTAGCAGCCTCAGCTGATGTAATGAAACGACGTCAATTAGGATCCTAGTTTTCAGTGAAAATTAAATGGTTTTTTAACCAATGGGTGTTTAATTTTCTTGAAATGTTTATTATCGAAAGTACTAACTTTTGAACTTTTTTCTGTAGAAATGGCCCAACCCGGAAACTCGTCAAACTTAACCTCTTGTTTCAAGATGATGCTTGAAAAAGAGAAATTGACTGGGACTAAGAATTTTAACGATTGGTATCGCAATCTAAGGCTTGTTCTTAGGATTGCCAAACGTTATGAATGTCTTACTGAGCCCCTTCCGGTTGCTCCTCCTGCTAACTCGCCTAATGAAATACTTAGGGAGTTCAATGAAGCTTATGACAAGCACAATGATGCGGCTTGTCTCATGCTATCGGGAATGGACACTCAGCTGGTAAAACAGTTTGAGAAATATGGCCCGAAAAACATGATTGAGGAACTGACACGCATGTTTCAGAAACCTCCCATGTCTGAATTGTATGATGTACTTGACAACTTAGGCAAGTGCAAGCAGGAAGCAACAACACCCGTAAGTACTCATGTGCTTGAAATGAAAGGTTATCTTGACCAATTAGATGCACTTGATTGCGGGTATGTGGAAGACGTTAAAGTTGGCCTCATCAACAAATCCCTCAATGAGGAATTGTATGGTGACTTCGTGCGCAACTTTAACATGCATTGCAAGGGGAAGACATTTTCTGAATTGCATGCAATGCTCATTGAACATGAGAAGGGACTCACTAAGAAAGCTCCTACACCTGCTGTTATGGCAATTAGAGGTGGTAGAGTAGCTAAGCCCGGTAAACTGAAGCATGTGAACAAGAAAGGAAAGGGCAAAGCTGACAAGGGCAAACAAATTGTGACTTATCAGCAAAAGCCAAAGAAGCAGAATCCTCCTCCCAAGAAGGATCATCCTAAAAAGGATATGGCTGCTTGTCACCACTGCAATACTCCTGGACATTGGAAGAGGGACTGTCCATTGCTACTTGAGGAGTGTCACAAGAATAAGAATGCCAAGGCTGGGCAGGGCGCCAGCACTTCAGGTATTTTTATGGTTGAATTATTTTCTTTTCCTCGTAAGCAAAATGCCTGGATATATGATACAGGATGTGGTACTCACATTTGTAATACATCGCAGGGGCTTAGAGGAGCGAAGAAGCTGAACTATGGGGAATGCTACTTGTACGTGGGTAATGGAATACGTGCAGCAGTAGAAGCCATAGGGACTTTTGAGCTAGTTTTACCTTCTGGTTTAATTTTAGTGTTGAACAATTGTCATTACGCACCTTCTATTGTTAGAGGTGTCGTTTCAATTTCTTTGTTATTGGATTTGGGTTTTAAGCATACTTTTAATGATAATGGAATTTATGTTTCTTTAAATTTTGTTTTTTACTTTAATGCTATTCCATTAAATGGTGTGTTTGAAATTGACATGGAGAACCATGTATCCAATAGAAATAATTCTATGTATAGCATCGGAAATAAGAGAGTCAAGTCTAACTTGGACTCGTCTTATTTATGGCATTGTCGCCTTGCCCACATAGGCAAGAAACGCATGGAAAAGCTGCTAAGTGATGGGCTTTTACCTAATATCAATGATGATTCAGTTGATAAATGCGAATCTTGCATATCTGGGAAGATGACGAAGAAACCTTTCCATAGCAATATGGAAAAGGATTCGGATCTACTTGGATTGATACATACGGATGTGTGTGGTCCACTTAGACACGTGTCGAAACGCGGTGCTACCTACTTCCTAACCTTTACGGATGACTATAGTCGTTATGGTTGTGTTTATTTACTTAAACACAAACATGAAGTCTTTGAGACATTCAAGGTTTTTAAAAGTGAAGTAGAATTACAACTCGGTAAGAAGATTAAGGCTCTTCGATCCGATCGTGGTGGTGAGTATTTGAGCCAAGAGTTCAAAGATTATCTAGCTGAGTGTGGCACTACTAGAAAAAGGGCTATCCTTGACTCGCTTTTTATGACCCACGCTAAAAGATGACGCGCAAAGAGCAAAGTCATAAAATAAGAGTCATAACGAGTAAATTTTCTATTGGGGATGACTCGTTTTTAGAAGCGTCATAAATAGGGGTCATCTATGTTTTTTTTTAACATCTGATTGTTTTTTTTTGGCCAAAACACTTCCTCCCGCTCTCAAGTCCCTACAACTAATAAAAATCTTCTTCATTATCACTTAACCCTAAAAACTCACATACTCTCTTTCTCTCTTCTCTGCGCCGCCAACTGCCACCACCCAAGACACCATCACCGCCACCCGAACAAGCACACCACCACCACCAAAACACTCACCACCATCTCCCCTTCCATTTGACGTGACTCACGCGCTCAAACACCACCTCACCGTCACTCTAGCACCACAACGCGCCACTAAAAACCTTGCTCATCACCTTGTATCATCACCACTCGTGTAGATCGAAGAAAGAAGGTAGGAAATATGCTATGTATGCGAGAGTTGACTCGGAAACGAGCTGCCACCATCATCCATTTTTGTTGAAGATCCAAGGTTGTGGTGTCATTTGGGGTTTTAAATCATGATCTTTGGCTCTCGTTTGGTTCGAGAACCACCATCGAGCCGCGCCACCATCTCCATCATCTCTCTCGTGTCCTTGGTATGATGACACTTTTAATTTATCTTTGTCACTTTCTTTTGTATAAACCGATTACATAATTGTTTTATGTGTTTTCGTGGATTAATGATTTATTAAAACCGTTTTTGTTAATCAAGTCGTGTGGTGTTGGTTTGTTTAGATTCGAATTAGAGAATAAAATAGGGGGTATTTATTTGTTTAGACTCAGCTAAAAAACGGCCCGAAGGGATGTTTATTTGTTCTGGTGTTGCAAATAATCATATTTGCAGCCATGGCAAGGAAAATTATTATATTTGCAGCCATGGCGGGGCAAATATGTAGTTTGCATTTTTATGAGGCAATGATGAATCTAAGGGTGGTAATCATATTTGCAGCCATGGCAAGGCAAATTATTATATTTGCAGCCATGGCAGGGCAAATATGTAGTTTGCAGTTTCATGAGGCCTAGCCCCTCATAAACCCCATATTAGCCCAAACCCACCTCCTGCCGAATACATATGTATAATGCAGCAGCTGCTGTTTTGTTGCCTTCGTTATATCTACCCTGTTAAGGGTCTTAAAATTGAGGAATGTCCATGTACAGCTATGCCATAAATTAACCTGACCCAATTTGTATCAGATTAATGTGTAAAGTTTGTTGCTTTTAGTGAATTAGGTTTTGTTTATTGCGGTAATTTGATATAGTTGGTTAAAGTTTTTGTGGATGCTAAGATTGATGTTCTTTCCATTGTGGCAGGGAGATATTTATATTGGTGTTGCAAATAATCATATTTGCAGCCATGGCAAGGCAAATTATTATATTTGCAGCCATGGCAGGGCAAATATGTAGTTTGCAGTTTCATGAGGCAATGATGAATATAAGGGTGGAGAATACTATAAATGAGAAAAACTGATTATCAAAGTTGTGATTGTCCGTGCATAGGCGGGGCAAATGAGTATATTTGCAGCCATCGCAGACGTTTATGCTTTCTTCACTTCCCACCCTGTCTGAGCCTTATAAAATGTATTCGGTAAGAAGTTGGTTTGGAGTGACATCACTGAGCTATTATATGCTATTTTATGAGACATAGGTACTGCTTCTTTTTTTGTGTTTTTTCAGGTTAAAAAAAATCCATGATCTCACTGAGCTATTATATGCTATTTTATGAGACATAAATTTAATAAAGTATGTAATCTATGTGCCATAAAATAGCATTTAATAGCCCAGAAAAATTATGAATTTTTCTTTACACACGTACTGTTGGAAGCTGTAACAAAGGACAAGTAAGTTGTAGAAAGCACTCCTTTTTTTTTTTTTTTTTTTTTTTCCAGTTATAAAAGCATTTTGTTACTCTTCGTTTGTCCAGGTCAGCCACATTTCCATTGACTTAGAAGATCTGTTGATAACTTCTTGCAAAAAACATCAAAGTCTTAAATATAGACGTGACGTAAGTCAGAATTTGATCAATGAGATAGTTATCTGGTCTGTTTGACATCGTTTATTGGGTATGCGTTTTACTGATGATTGTTCATCTTTGATGTAGGTTTCTTTGAAGACCAAAAGGGAGAAAAAGAAGGAGAAGTACTTCCCATTGAGGAAAGTACCCCTCGGATATCTCATGTTACTTCTAAACTAGTTCAGTTATAATAATGATGCGTATATATGTATACATATAAGACATTTTCTTATCTTGAAACATTATTCGTCTATCTCGCATGACATGTAAGATTAAGGGCATAAACTGTGAATCTGTTGGAAATCTGCATCTGATATATACGTATCCTATCTTTATAAACTTTAGATAATTAGATACTGGCTTTGATTCCACATCATATTTCAAATTACATTTATTATTCAGCCTAGTGTGACCCCCGTTGATGAGTATGCTGCACTGATATATTATTCAGCCTGGTGCTATTCAACCACCATCTTCTTGCTCTAATAAATTACATTTATTATTCAGCCTAGTGTGACCCCCGTTGATGAGTATGCTGCACTGATATATGCTGGAAGGTGGGGAATCCATGGTGCTTCTCTTCCAGGTAGAGCAACATTTGCACCAGGCAATGTTGGATTTGCAACTTTTGGTGCCCCGCGTCCTATGGAGGTTTGTGCAGTGTTTTTACATACTACCGAAAATTTATTTTATTTCAACCACCATCTTCTTGCTCTAATGGCTGAATGCTTGTGCTATGCAGACTCAAGTTGTCAGTGATGATACCTGGAAGCTTGTTGACAAAATTTGGGAGACAAGGGTTCAGGAAATTAGAGATGGGGCAATAAAAGAAACTGAAGCAGAAAAGGAGAAGCCACGGGTTTTGATTGCCAGCCATTTCCTGTGACCATTGTCACCTTGTTTTATGGTTAGTGTCTACTTATCTGCAAATGTAGTGTTAGTAAGAGGGTTAAACGAAACACTTTAAGTATAAATCAAAAGGACGCTTGAGAGGTTTATTTTAATTCATAGACTTCTAATTGCTAAAGCCATATAGGATATGAAAAAGGGTTGATTGCCTAAAATGGAATACAGATTCACATTCAATTTCTATTTCAGGTAATCAACTTTGTTTTTACCCATAAGACCCTGGTCCGTTTATTAGAAATAGTTTTATTCTGGCTCGGACTTCTTTTGCAACTTCTGCTCTTTAAACTGGACAATTAATTGGGTTTCTTTCTTTCTTGGTGACTGAGCAGCGTCTGATGAGTTCTGGGTCATGTGGCGAAAGTTATGCGTCTGATGAGTTCTGGATATGCTGCGACATTTGTAAGAGGTGGTTTCATGGTAAGTGTGTGAAGATCACTCCAGCCAGAGCCGAACACATCAAGCAGTACAAGTGCCCAACATGCAGCTACAAAAGAGCCCGTCCTTGATGTTGTATCTGTATCGTGGTGTTCTTAGTTGTGTACTCTAGTAGTCTCTAACAACATGTTTAGTTATGTTTAGCAACGATAAACCTGGTTTATAATTTTGTATTATCAGGTTTTTAATATATGAAATGCGTTATTTTGATATTTGTGTTTTTAATTTTGTATTATCAGGTTTTTAATTGTCATTTAATAGAAAATTAGGAACTGAAAAAAATTATTTAAAAAAAAAATTAGGTTATGACTCGCAAAAAGGAGAGTCATAAAACGTGGGTCATAAATGCGCGTCATAGAGGGATGACGCACAAATGCGAGTCATGAAGCTTTATGACTGGTCCATCCTTGACTCGCATTTGCGCGTCATAAAGCCTCTTCTTGACTCGCATTTGGAGTCAAGAATAGCTGTTTTTCTAGTAGTGAGATTATCTAGCTGAGTGTGGCATTGTCCAACAACTCACTTCTCCTTATACTCCACAACAAAATGGTGTATCTGAAAGGAGAAATCGTACATTGCTTGACATGGTACGATCTATGTTCAATCTTACAACTCTTCCCTTATCCTTTTGGGACTATGCTCTTGAAAGTGCTGTTCGCATACTTAATATGGTTCCAACTAAGAAGGTTGATAAGACTCCATATGAATTATGGACTGGAAAAGCTCCCAACTTGTCTTACTTAAAGATCTGGGGTTGTGAGGCGTTTGTTAAACGTGACTCACCTGACAAGCTCCAACAAAGATCTGTTAAGTGCATCTTCGTAGGATACCCTAAGGAAATAAGGGGTTACTACTTTTACTTCCCACCAGAAAATAAAGTCATTGTGGCTAGATATGGTGAATTCCTTGAGGAGAGTTTCTTGACTCAAGAATTTAGTGGGAGAGTATATGATCTTGAAAATGATCAAGAAGATGTGTCACCTTCTGAGAACACTAACACACTTCCTGTGGAACCTGAAAGTTTAGGTCCTCCACCTGAAGTAGAAGTAGTACCCGTCCGTAGGTCTTCAAGATCTACAAAGGCTCCTGAACGTCTATGTTTAAACATAGATGATGAGGAAACTATGCTATTGGATCACATTGATGAGCCAACTAGTTATAGGGCTGCCATTAATAGTCCTGAAAAGGATAAATGGCAAGTAGCCATGGATGGGGAAATGCAATCCATGAAAGACAATAAAGTCTGGATTGAAGTAGACCTTCCACCCAATGCTAAGGTAGTTGGGTGTAAGTGGCTCTTCAAGAAAAAGACTGACATGGATGGCAACGTACACACCTACAAAGCTCATTTGGTGGCTAAAGGCTTTACCCAAACATACGGTGTTGACTATGAGGAGACCTTTTCTCCTGTGGCTGACATTAGAGCTATTAGGATTCTTATAGCCATAGCTGCCTACTATGACTATGAGATTTGGCAAATGGATGTCAAAACCGCCTTTCTGAATGGTCGCCTAGATGAAGACATCTATATGGCGCAACCTGAGGGGTTTGTGAATCCAAAATTTCCTGAGCGTGTATGCAAACTTCAAAGATCCATTTATGGATTGAAGCAAGCATCCAGGAAATGGAATAAGAAATTTGATGAGGAAATCAAGAAGTTTGGATTTACTCAAAATTTCGATGAGCCATGTGTATACCACAAAGTTAGTGGGAGTAACACTACTTTTCTAGTCCTATATGTCGATGACATATTAATCATGGGAAGTCATATACCAAGCCTTAATGAAGTTAAGGATTATCTTGGTAGTTGTTTTGCCATGAAGGATTTAGGAGAAGCAGCTTACATCCTTGGAATCAAGATCTATAGAGACAGATCTAAACGGTTAATCGGATTAAGCCAAAGTGCTTACATGGATAAAATATTGAAGATATTCAATATGCAAAATTCCAAGAAGGGATATTTGCCCATGCAAGTGGAACACGGCTTATGCAGCGAAATGTGTGCTTCTACACCTGAAGAGGTGACATACATGAAGAAAGTTTCGTATGCTTCGGCAGTAGGATCTATCATGTATGCAGTTAGATGTACAAGGCCAGATGTGGCGTTCGCTCAAAATTTGACCAGTCGTTATCAGCAGAATCCAGGAAAAGATCACTGGCATGCTGTAAAGAACATTCTTAAGTATTTAAGGAATACTAAAGATATGTTTCTAGTTTTCGGGGGAAATCCAGACGCAGAACTGAATGTTACAGGTTTCTGCGATGCGTCCTTTCAAACTGATAAAGATGATACGAAGTCTCAGACGGGTTACGTTTTTGTCATAAATGGAGGAGCTGTGGACTGGAAGAGTAAGAAGCAGAGTACAACGGCCATGTCTGCTACAGAAGCTGAGTACATTGCTGCATCGGAAGCAGCACAAGAAGCTGTTTGGATAAGGAAATTCATTAAGGATCTTGGAGTGATGCCTTCAATAGAATTACCTATAAATGTGTATTGCGACAACTCTGCTGCAATCACATTCGCCAATGAACCTGGAGTTATGAAAGGCGCCAGACACTTTAAAAGAAAGTATCACTATGTTCGAGAACAAGTCGATGATGGTGAAATAAAAGTACTCAAAGTTCACACAGATGACAATCTGGCTGATCCTTTCACGAAGGCATTACCTAAGGAAACGTTTAATCGTCATGCTCAGGGTATTGGTCTTCGTTTAGCATATAGTTTCATGTAAATCTGTTGGATTAGTATTTCGATCGGGACGTGTAAACAATTATTATTTTAATGAAATAAAGTGCGGATAACGTTTATTATCATTATTAATATTTGTGTCCTATATTTGCATGTTTAAATCCGTGAATAATTTATTTATTCTAAATAGTCCGTTGTCAATTAATAATATGGGAATATTATTGAACTAAGACAAATGTGAGGATTGGTAGAATGTACTGTAAGGTTGAGACACCAATGTCACATGATATTCAATATTGGATAAATTGAATATAGGACTTATCCCAACCACATGATTATACTTTATGGATCATAGTCATCAAGTATATCAAGAATATTTATCCTCAGACTTGAGATGCCAGATAATTGCCGAGGATGTAGCTCATTTTCTGTGAGATAGTCTAACGCTATCCGTAAAAGGTAGTTATAAGGGCTATTTTCAAAAATGATGCGAAGTTCGAGGGTTATGCTCGTAGTCAATAAAGGATTTGTTCCTTCAATTTTGTGTTGAAGTTTAATACTGCTTGGCCACTCGTAGGATTGACAAGATGTTTGCGTGCGCACGCCCAAAGTCTATCTGGAAGACGTTCAGATGTTTTGGTAATCTTGTTCAATTATGTATAAACGAGAAACTACTATTAATTATGGAATGACAAAGATCCATATCCAAATTAACACGGTATTAGTAACAAAAGGATAAGTATGATGATTAAATCATCACGTGGTTTTTCCAGGAAAACCATACTCGGATCGAGCTGGGGGCATTGGGATCTGTTAAGCTAGACTAGCCCATGTCATTACTATATTAATCGTTATCCAAGTGGGAGCTGTTAGGTTTAATGTATAACTTTTAATATACGTATGTCCGGTTTCGAACCCGAGACTCGGGATTGCACACAATACGTGAGAGTTCCAATGGTTTGAATAAATTAAATATATTTTATATTTATATTTATTCATTTCACTAAATAACACTTAATGACGGTTAGTACATAACGGGGTTAGAGATAACGACCGTTAAAGGACTAATTGTGCAAAAGGGACTTAGAAGGATCTAGAACCCATGTGTGTGGGTTGGGTCGGCCGAAACCCTCATGGGCTAGGGGGGCCGGATTTTGATGGCTTAGGGAACAAGTTTTGGGATTTAGGTTTTGCCTATAAATACAATTCACTTGTATTTGGTTTACACCTAATCTTGAATCCCTAACTATAGCCAAACTTCTCTTCTCTCTTCCTCTTGCTAAGGCTAGTCGACTCTTTTTATTCCCACTAGGGAATTCGGCTTGAGCTATAAGCATTAAAGTGTTTGGTTGTTAGTGATCTTGAACCTAGTTTTTTCTATTGGAACGCTAGTATCTCGTGTGTACAAGAACGAGTAACAACCTTATTTTAGGTTGTGTGTTGCCTTGTGTTCGATCCATATATATTCCCTATTAGGGTTTATATAACTTGTTCTTGGAGATCTGATTCCTTGTTCTTGCTAGGAATCAAATAAGGTACGTTTTCTTTTAGTTATTTAATTATATGTTTATGATTCAATCCGCTGCGTGATCTATATGGTTATGTGTTTATAGTATTTTATGATTCACAAAAAACAACAGTTTTATGGACAAAACTGTATACTAACAATATAAATACATTGTATCTGACAAACTTACTATGTTGATTCATGATAGTATATTAATATGATGATTTTATATCAAGTCTTGAAAAGTTGAAAGTTTGGTGAGCTTCAGGTCTGTACTAGTCCATTTAACCAAATATGCAACCACAGGTTAATAAAGTATTAGCCCAATTTATAACATAACTTAAATTCAGCTCGCGTGACCATTTTATTAAGCCCAATATATGGCTCTTTCTTCGGAAAATAATGTAAGCATCCTTTTACTTTAGTAGGATGGCCCGCAGAACTCCGAATACGAAAAACATTTTATGAGAAACTAATCAAGAAAATTTTGTCGACCTCAATAGTGATCCCGCAAGAATTTAAAAGAAGGTACCAAAATAGATTCTTGCGGATGTTGCAACTTTAGGGACCAATCCTGCATACTTCTCACAGTGAGCCTTACGACCATGCCTTTAGAATTTTGTGGGTGGTTTGTGATGTGTTAAATCTCGTTTTATATTTATATCCTTAACAATAAATAGAATAATACTTACGGGCACTGTACCCGATCATGTATAGTATATACTCGATAAGACCAGGTCGAGCGCAAGAGCAATAAATTAAGGTGATGAAATAAAAATAACAACGAACTTATTAACAATAGACAAAAGATTGGGGGCTTTTCGATCTGGGAGATCAACACAATTTCAAGATTAAGAAGTAAATAAAACAATAAAATACGAATAATGAAACAAATGAAAATCAATAAAATAAGAACATGCTAACCTAGTTACTCACCTGCATGCATCAATTACTCGATTAACCTGTGCAATGTCTTAATATCTTCTCTGTCAGTGATCTTATATGCACTACGCCTAGTGCGGGTAGCTAGAATCGTAATCCATATGTCAATTGGTAGCCAACTCGAACGGGGTGATAAGGGTTTACAAATCTATGCTCATTAAGTCCTCAACTAATTATTGAGATTCACTCGTGATGCTAACTAATCCTAGTTATCATCTAGCAATTTGTTAACTTCGTGTTTACAAGTAGTTACTTTAACCTAGTAGTTCAACAAGCGTTTATCCAATTAGTGACATTTGTGTATCCCTAATCATGCTTAGTGTCTAAACATGTGAATATCAATGTAAAATTACTTAACATTCAAAGCTCATCCTATGAATAAATTCAAGTCATACATATACACGAAAGTAAATATAAATAAACTCAACAATTTTCCAAAAGGAATTCAATAGAATTATTAGTAATCAATTCATGTAACAATAAGGTTCATAACTGGGCTAACATACAAGGTGTTAGCCTATAATTTCAAAAAATAATACCCAAAGTGGTAAAATAGAATAATAAAATGAATTTATAATTGAAAAGTTATGCAAATCGAAAGATAAAAAATATTTAGGATGTTTGGAACTATCTCTTATTCTTCCTCTCTTCTTGACACAAGCTGCAGCCAAGGATTATCCCTCTCTCGAATCTCCCCTCGGTCCAATGTGTCGAATGAAAATAAATAGAATTC
>CP139505.1:121472747-121514932 GCA_021014915.2 Artemisia tridentata subsp. tridentata | reverse complement strand
ACCTTCCAAATCCGCATCTCTTCGTTCTAATGCTCATTATTAACCTGAAAATAAAATATAAACAAATAAGAGTATATATTCCCATAAAATGACACAAATGATGAGCATATTAGGGGGAGATTGACACTAAAATATCAGGACTATTTGATGTTATCAGTGGTTTCTTATCCCATCATCTTTTCCTCTCATTTTGTCTCTATCCGAATGGCGAGTAATTGCATATTAGTAGGCAAAAGTTGTAATTTTAGACCGGTCCATTAGTAGTCCATGGACCGGTCACATGAGTTAAAATATTCTAGTCACATGCAAAGGGAATATTCTTAGAATAATTCCCCTCCCATTGCCTATAAATAGAAGGCATGGGATTCATTTTCATTGTGGGTTTTTCATGTTATATGCGTAAGCGCTGCTTGAGTAACGTTTGATTAATTGGAAGCCGACCATTCTTATTCTTCTTCTTATTATTCTCTTCTCTTATTTAGTATTGCTTATTAGCTTATTCTCTCTTCATACGTAGCATAATATAGAGTAGTAGATCGTGTGTTTATTTGTCATATCGAGTGTGAGTTTGAGATTTAGTCGTGACCTACAAGTGGTATCATACGCCAAGGGATAATTAGGATCGTGTGTTTGAATCATTAGTAGTGTTAATTACGTTGGTTTTATAGTTATCGAAAAGTTTTGTTCACTTCTTAACGTGCAAACTCTCGTTTTTTGTTGAAAATAGCTTTGATTTCGTCAAAATTTCACTAATCTTCATCGTTATTTCATATTTCCTACGTTAAAAAGCTTCATCTTCATTAAATCTTTTGATTACTAATCGTTTAAGGTAAAAAACAATCGAGTTTATTGGTTATTTAGACGATTTGGTGTAATCCGTATTATTAGCGTATTGGAAAAGTTGATGAAAAGTGCTAGTTTTGGTTTCTGAGTGAACTTCGACAAGTTAGGGTTTCATCGCATTTGAAGGGTTTATCGCAGTTGGTAATCAAGATAACTTAGGGTTTTATCGCAGTTCGAATCAAGAAAGATTAGGGTTTCATCGCATTTGGGAGATCTTCAATTATCGCATTTGGGACTCAGTATTGTACTTTCTTGTATTAGAAAGTTGTAATACTTCGACTTGGTTGCTTCTCCTCTCTTGTATAAGAGTTGAGAATTTATCGAACTTGGATTTGTGATAAATCTATCGCATTTGCCATAAATCATCGCAGTTTGATATATTATCTTATCGCTGTTGAATATTTTATCGCAGTTTGCAATAAATTATCGCACTTTAAGATAACATATTTAAATTGTCATTATTTATCGCACTTAATAGTTTTATCGCATTTTCGACTTTCGTTATCGCTATTGAAGGTTATCGCACTTGGTGTATTGTCCTTATCGCATTTGGAGAACTGATCTTATCGCACTTGGTGAACTGTCATTATCGCACTTAGTTATCGCAATTGGTGAACTGTCTTATCGCATTTGGTGAACAGTACTTTATCGCATTTGGACAAAATCTTTAGATTTCTAAACCAACTTAACTTACATCATCAACACATATCTTAATTATCTTAAACGATCCAGATATGTCTCAACCACCTCATTTCAACTACTACTACCAGCTACAGCAACATCCACAACAACAGCAATTTCATCCTCAGTATCAACAACAACAAGCATTCGTGCAACAACATCAATTTCTCTCTCCACCACAAGTGTCCCCACAACAAATCATGCAACAGAATCAACAACTGCAGAATTATTCATCCTACTCCAGAGAACCTCATTGGTTTAACAAGATGTGTGAGGCAATTAGTAGTCAGCAATCACGTCATGAAGCTGGAAGTCAAGAAATTCCACCAATGCTAACTCCGGGTAACTACGTACAATGGGCTAGTAGATTCCTCAGATTCGTTGAACTGAAAAAACCTCATGGTCAATACCTCAAGAAAGTCATTGAAGAAGGACCCTATCCTATTCCAGCTACTGTTGTTCCAGCAACTTCAGAAAGAGAAGAAACATCCACACCCACTCCGGTTGCAAACTACACAACTGAGCAAACATTACAACAAGAAGCAAACCAATTGGCAATGTCTTTTATACTTCAAGGGATTCCCAATCCTATCTATCGAAGTATTGATGCTCAAAAGACAGCCAAAGATATGTGGGAACATGTTCATCTTCTCATGGAAGGAACAGAGTTGAACCAGGAAGATCTTGAGTCTAAGTTGTATATGGAGTACACCCACTTCATCATGGAACCAGGGGAAACCATTGAATCTTACTACCACCGTTTCACCAACATTATCAATGACCTTGATCGTCATGATATAAAGTTACCAAAGATTGCTGTCAACTCAAAATTCCTTGGATGTCTTGGTCCTGAATGGCAATAGTATGCAACTTTTGTAAGGCAGACAAAGAAAATTGGTGATGTCAAATATGGACTCATGTATGATTACCTCAGACAAGATCAATCAGAAGTGGATAAAGAAATTGCAGCACGAGGAGGTTTCACACCTGCACCAACATCAAACTCACTTGCTCTCGTTGCTCAATCTAACTTCTCTTTACCACACCAGGAATTTGGCCACTCATCGTTTCAACCAAGTCCTCCACCCCAACCTCATAATCAAATCATTCCTTATGAAGCACCACAACAATACTCTGATAACCAGCTGGTTCCATACAACAACACCGATTCAATGCTGTACTCAAATGCAGATTATGATGAAGAAGAGGATGCTTTCAACTCTCTTAATGAAGCATTTGGATTGATTGCTAACGCATTTGGTAGATTCACCAAATCCAACAACCGTCTTCGTTCATCTTCAAATACCAGGAATCAGGCAGTTGTTAATGATGGCAGAGTAGAAATTCGTAACAGGTCTTCAGGCAGATTTGGTTCGGGAAATCGCGGATATGGTACTCAAAGGGTTCAGTCAGGAGGAAATAGGTTTAATACTGCAGGGGCAAACAGAAACAATATGGGGAATGATCAGAGAGGAAATTCGACTGTTGGGAATGTTCAGAGAGGCATTGCAAATACGTCTATCACATGTTATAACTGTGGGGGGAACGGTCACATGGCAAATGCTTGTCCGAAGCCAAGAACAATGGGCAGTGCTTATCACAAAGAGGCTCTTTTGATGGCACTCAAAGATGAAAAAGCTGCTGGAAGGTTGACTCAGAATGATCAAAGTTTTATGGCTAATGTGGAATCAGATGATGAAATGGAAGATCTAGAGGCAAATGATGCAGTCATGCTTATGGCTAATATGCAAGAAATGAATATGTCCGAGTCAGGCCCGGTATATGATACCGATGGTCTTTCTCAGGTACCTGATCCTACATGTCTCATCCATGAAATTACTTTACCAGCTGCATCTTCATCTACAAATGAAATGTTTGATCAACCTGATTCATTCTCATCACCATCCGATGATCAAATAAACACGGTCGTATCATTTGATGATGATAATACCGTTGTTTCATTTGATGATCTCATTGATGATGACAATTGTGATCATCTTGATCAAACAGATCCTTTGACTGATCAAGATTCGGAGATACAGGCCTTGTTATTGACCACCCAGTCACAAATAGAAAAATGCAATGACATCAATCAGAAGCTTAAAGATAAAATTGCATTGTTAACAAAGGATAATGAGTGCTACCAACAACAACTTTCAGGATATCTAAAACAAGATAAACGTGAAAAAGGTTTTGAAATAGCTTCTCAACAAGAATACGTAAAGGTTCAAAATTTAGAAAGTCAAGTACGTGAGCTAACCGTTGCCAAAGCTGAGCTTTTCTCACAAAAAGAAAAAGATCAATTTTAATTCAAAAAACAAATTGATGCTTTAACTTCTGAGTTGTTAAAAACTCAATCTGAGCTTTCAACATCTCAGAAGAATCTTCTTGAAGAAAAGCAAGCCACTAGGAAATGTGTTGACTCCTATCTTGATCAAATTCTGGATTTGGAAACCAAACTCAAAGAATTTCAAAACATTGTGTATAAAACGGGTAATTCTGTAACGCAAATTCAAAAGAATGTTGTGAAACCGAGTCCTAAAGGAGTAAGTTTTGCACTTGGCAGTGACACACCCCGCAATTTACACAAAGCACTCAAAGACAATCCCAAGTTATACAATGCAACATTTCTGTTAGATGATACCTTTCAACGTATTGTTATGTATTCTGTTGATGAAGAAACTGATTTTCTGGAACATAAGATTGAGGGTCGATCAGATTCACAAACAAAATTTTCAAAGATACATTATGATTATAATGCACGACCTCATTTGAGCAAATCATTTGTCCCTCCTAAGGATCATCCAGAACAAACGTTAACATACACAAACATAAGTGCTCCTTCGTCTATAACTTCTGTCCCCACGACTGCTGTACATTTCAAAGATTGTCTGACAGAGGATCTTGCTGATCCACAAATGCCTCCAAAATGTCGGGTTCTTCGATATTTTAAGACATTTATGGACGACATTTCTCTTTTGGAGAATGAAATTGAGTTTAGTTCTCAAATTCCAGTCTCTTCTTTTCTTTCTCCTATTCAAAAAGAAAAGAAAGAGATTCTTCAAAAGAAAATTCTTCCTCATGTCAGAAATCTGAAGAAATGCGCAACAAAATGGGAAGAGGAGTTACAAACGGAAGTAGCATCTATGCAAACCATTTTCAAAGCTAAAGATGACAAGGTTCAACGTCAAAAACTTCAAAGGAAATTTTTAGCAAAAGAAAATGATCGACTCTTGGAAAAGGTTTTGTGTTATGACGTAGTGTCTGTAATTATGAATTCGCTCTATGAATCTGGTAATGCTGTACTTGTGAATGATCATGCTGTGGATAGTAAGATGTTGCGTATGGAGATTAATAATCTGGAACATGAGAATGAGATTCTTCGACAGCTCAATAATGATGTGGAAAACAAAGCTTTTAATCTTCAAAAACGGCTTGACTGGTGTCAAAAACAGAGTGTTGAATTTGAACTTCAATTTCAACATCTTTTAGCGTCTTTATCATTTCAAAACAGTCATGTTCCTGAAGAGTTTAAGGTAACAAAAGCTTTCTTAAGAATTAAACTGTTTGAAAATGAAAAGGAACTGGAGGAAATTCTTCAAAACCGAAATGACACAGTCCGCCTCAATCGAAAATTAGATTCACAAAATCAAGAGTTTCAACACATCATTATTGATTTGAAGAAGAAAATCAGAGTTTTAGACACAGGCAAAACAAACACTCATAAGATTGCCCCAGGGATGTATGTAGTAGACAAAGAACATACCCAAGCATCTGATGTAACCACTAATTCAGCTACTTGTACTTCCACAGGACTAGAAACCACACCTAAGGTCAGCCATTCCAAGACTCACAAGAAACAGAGGAAGCTTAGAGTCAAGAAACCTAGGAAGGAGTTATCTAAGTCTGAAGAAGTTCCAGCTAGTAGTTTGAATAAGACAAATGTAACATCAGGAATAGAATTGCACTTATCTGAGTCTAGTTCTAAGATTGATGTAACAAATGCTGAATCTTTAAATGTTAATGAAGATGTTTTGGTTGATGCTACTTGTGTTTTTTGTCGTAATAGCATACTATCTGGTGATCATACAAAATGTGTTGCTAAAACTTTGCTGACTAAGAGAAAGAAACGAAATAGTGGCGCTTCCTCTAGGCTTAAAACCAGTGAAAAGTCCATTTTAGGAATGCCCCCACTAGATGTTTCTGAGAAGAATATGGAAAAGCCCAAATCCAAGACTACAAAGTCACCTAGTGCATACATTAGGAAAAAGGCAGAGACTAGTTGGACCTGGCAACGTTGGTTACAGAACACTTTTGGTTTTAAATGGTTACCTAAAGTACTAACCTCTTGTGTTACTAACCCAGCGGATCCAACCGTTATCAAATCTCCACCTGTTTCCAATGTTTGTGATGCAGGTGATTCAAATCGTCCTTTGGATTGTTGATAGCGGGTGCTCCCGACACATGACCGGCAATCTCAAACTTCTTCAAAACTTTATTGCTAAGTTTATCGGAACGGTCAGATTCGGGAATGATCACTTCGCTGCAATTATGGGCTATGGGGATTACATTAATGGGAACATCGAAATCAGCCGTGTGTATTATGTTGAAGGCCTTGGTCATAATTTATTCTCCGTGGGACAATTCTGTGATGGAGACTTGGAAGTAGCATTCAGGGAGAAAACTTGCTTTATTCATGATCTTCAAGGCAACGACCTCATGAAAGGGAAACGCGGAACCAGTCTGTATACTATCTCTCTTGAAGGCATGACAGCTTCTACTCCTATTTGTTTACTTTCCAAGGCTCATCCCACAAAGGCTTGGTTATGGCACAAAAGATTGTCTCATCTCAATTTTAAAACCATCACTGACCTTGCCAAGAAGAAATTAGTTGACGGTCTACCTAAATTCAGATATGCCAAGGATCACTTGTGTTCTGCGTGTGAACAAGGGAAAAGTCACCGTGCTCATTTTCCTCCCAAAACAGAACACAGCACAGATCATGTCCTACAACTGCTTCATATGGATTTGTGTGGTCCGATGCGAGTTCAGAGTATTAACGGGAAGAAGTATATTCTGGTAATAGTGGATGACTACTCACGATGGACTTGGGTCTATTTTCTTCGGACTAAAGATCAAGTTCCTTCTATTCTCATCACGTTTCTCACCAAGATTCAAGTTCAAGTCCGCAACACCGTCCGCATCATCAGAACAGACAACGGGACTGAATTTAAGAATCAAATCATTCGGGAATTCACTGAGAAACAGGGTATTGTTCATTAGACTTCAATAGCTCGCACTCCAGAACAAAATGGTGTAGTTGAAAGACGAAACCGTACGCTCGTGGAAGCAGCTCGAACTATGTTGATCAATGCTCAATTACCGGACTATCTTTGGGCTGAAGCTGTCAATACTGCTTGTTATACTCAGAATCGTGCCATGATCACCAAAAGACACAGCAAAACACCATATGAGCTTATACAAGGAAGAAAACCAAACATCAACTATTTTCACGTCTTTGGAGCATTGTGTTATCCGAAGAATGATAAAGATGATCTTGGTAAACTTAAGGCTAAAGCAGATATTGGGATATTTGTAGGATACTGTGAGAACTCCAAGGGATACAGAATTTGGAATCGTCGGACCGGGGATATTCAAGAAACCATACACGCTAATTTTGATGAACTCACTGAAATGGCTTCTGAGCAAGACCGCTTAGAACCCGCACACAACCGTCTTAACTTCCCTGAATCTTCGGCTGCACCCCTACCTTTCAACAGGAAGGATTTGGAAGATTTGTTTGCAGCAATGTTTGATGACGTTCATGTTACTAGTGCATCAGATGCTTCCACCAGTTCCGCTGCTCAACAACTTCCACATCAAGCACCTGATCCATCAGCATCTACCTCTACAGTAGTTGTTGATGATGCACCACAACCTGAATCATCATCATCAATGGAGAAAACACCTCAACCTGCAGTTGAAGATTCATCCCCCATTTCTAACAATGTTCCAACACCATCAGGATATGACGGGAACGCCTTCTTTAATCCATTTGCTCCACCACCAACCGTTCCAGATACCGGAGAATCATCCTCGAGCAACATGGACCCGTCATATCATCATCACAACATTCAACACTACCCATCAACTCATAAATGGACAAGGGATCATCCGTTAGTTAATGTGATTGGCAATCCAGATAAACCAGTAATGACACGACAGAAACTCCACACAGATGGTGAAACCTGCATTTATGCTCTCACCGTTTGTCAAGATGAACCGAAAAATATCAAAGAGGCCATGACTTATGACAATTGGATTGAATCAATGCAAGAGGAGTTGGATCAGTTCAAAAGATTGGAAGTCTGGGAACTCGTTGAAAAACCAGATGGAGTGTATGTTGTGGGTTTAAAATGGATTTGGAAAAATAAGCTGGATGCAGAAGGAACGGTTATTCGTAACAAGTCTCGGTTGGTTGCTAAAGGGTATAGCCAAGAAGAGGGAATTGATTTCGAGGAATCTTTTGCTCCAGTGGCTAGGCTTGAAGCAGTGCGAATGTTTCTGGCGTACGCGGCTCATAAAAACATCACAGTTTACCAAATGGACGTGAAGACAGCATTCCTGAACGGACAACTTCGTGAAGAGGTGTATGTTTCACAACCAGAAGGCTTCGTCGATCCAGAACATCCACAACACGTTTACAGGCTTAAGAAAGCTCTCTACGGCCTTAAACAAGCCCCGAGGGCATGGTACGATAAACTTGCTGCATTCTTGCTTGCTAATCACTTTACTAAAGGATCTGTGGACCCGACTCTGTTTATACAAAAACACGGGGAGGACATTCTCATCGTACAAATTTATGTGGATGGCATCATTTTTGGGTCTACCCATAAAAAGTACTCAAACGCTTTTGCAAAACTTATGAAACAAAACTTTGAGATGTCCATGATCGGTGAATTAAACTTTTTTCTAGGATTACAAGTTCACCAATCACCTCGTGGTATATTCTTGAGTCAGTCCAAATATGCACAAGAGATATTAAAAAAGCATGGCATGACAACTAGTGACACCTATAACACCCCTATGTCTTCCTCATCCCCGAAGCTAGATGCTGACATACATGGGAAACCCACTGATCCTACAAATTATCGTAGCATAATTGGGTCTCTCATGTATCTCACTGCTAGCAGACCGGATGTTGTATTTGCCACATACCTGTGTTCACGCTATCAATCTAACCCAACAGAAAGACATTTATCTGCTGTTAAAAGAATCCTTAGATACATCAAGGGAACCATTCATTTGGGGATCTGGTATCCAAAGGATTCTGGTTTTGCACTAACTGCTTTTTCAGATGCGGATCATGCGGGATGTATTGATACAAGAAAGAGCACATCCGGTGGTGTTCAATTCCTAGGTGATAAGCTGGTGTCCTGGCAGTCCAAAAAGCAAGATTGTACGTCTCTCTCATCCACGGAATCAGAGTATGTAGCCATGTCTGCCTGTTGTGCTCAAATCATCTGGATGCGATCACAACTAATGGATTATGGTTATATATTCAACAAAATCCCGATGTACTGCGACTCCAAAAGTGCTATCGCAATCTCGTGCAACACAGTCCAACATTCCAAGTCCAAACACATTGCTCTCAGATATCACTTCATCAAGGAACATGTGGAGCAGGGTACCGTTGAGTTGTATTTTATGGGAACGGAACACCAATTGGCGGATCTTTTCACGAAAGCATTACCTCATGATCGTTTTGTGAAATTGGTTCATCAAATTGGAATGCGATGTTTGACTCCCCAAGAATTGACAAACTTTCTCAAAAACAAATAAATGAGTCAAATATCCAAACTATCTTTGTACATAAACTTATTCAAAAAAAAAAAAAAAAAAAAAAAAAAAATGCAAGTACAATCCCTTATCCAACACTTTGTTCATTTTTTATGTCACTAATTATTTTTGAACACGTGTTGAGGGGGAGACATCATTTTTCCACAAGTTTTAAAATTGTACTTGCATATTTTCAGAAATTGTTGTACAATTTGGTGATAAGATTTTTAAGATAACAAACTTGTGTGCCTTAAATGTACAAAAGTGAGACTAAGTGTTAGCTTGATGGTGGTTTAGGACTAGGATTTCAAAGATACTAAGGTTAAGGGACTAGAATTGTTATAATTGCAAAAGTTAAATGGTAGATATTTAAGTCTAGAAATTTAATTCATAGCAGTTATTGCTCTGCTACTTCCACCAACCGAAATTAATACACCCCACCCACCATCATCGACGGCCAACAATCATTCCACCAATCCGCTCAAGACTTTCGATTTTTGTGAGTGATCTTATGGTTATTATGTGAATATTAACAATTTTTTTGAACAGATTCTTGATCCAACGGCTAGAACATTCAATATTGTTAAAGTTAGTTCTAGGGTTTCGCGCTAAAATGGGGATTTTGGATTTAGAGTGTTTGAGTTGAAAATGATTGTACGATTATACTTTTACAATGTTAGTAATCCTATATTGCATGCTTACTTACTCCCAGAAACCACAAATTAGTCTAATCGAATTTTAGGGTTTAAGCAACGATTTGGGGAAAACTTTGTGAATGTATTATTGTGTAATCTGTTGATTGGAAAGATGTTGTTTGATGTTTAATTGAATGATGCCATGATTGGATTGTACCCAGAAACACTTTAAGTGAATCGATTGAATTTTAGGGTTTATCAAGAACATGAACACTAGCAGTTTGATTTATGCATAATTATGGTTCGTTTTTGTTATAACTTAGCCAAAATGTCCATAAATGTCATTCAAATTGTTTGTGAAACTCTGTGGACACAAATCATGCATCACGATAAAGATTTAAGTGAATGTTCATCGTCAAAAGTGCTCGTAAACTCTTGTATAAGAGTTTATCGAAGTTGGCCAAAATTATCGCAGTTGGGATAGTTATCGCAGTTGGGATAATTATCGCAGTTAAGATTTTTTATCTTGATTGACTTAATTATCGTGATTGTCATAATTATCGCAGTTGGATAATTATCGCAGTTGGATAATTATCGCAGTTGGGCTAATTATCTCAGTTGAGCTAATTATCGCAGTTGGGATGATTATCGCAGTTGAGATGATTATCGCAGTTGTCATAATTATCGCAGTTGACAATAATTATCGCAGTTGACAATAATTATCGCAGTTGACATAATTTATCGCAGTTGTGATCTGATATAAAATTTTGATCAATTTCCTTAGGTATATCCTTTATACTTATCAAAATTAATCAAAATTTTATAGAATTTGGCTAGTTTTTTTGATAAATTCTTTGACCAAGCATGTAACAAACAATCATTAATACAATAGAATGCTATGTGTTGTTCTTAAAAGCTAACAATTTTTCTAACAAACATGCATTCTGTATACTTGTATATGATTGTTGATTCAGAAACACATCAATGGCATCTTCCCAACAACAACCACTTCCTGCTCTCACCAAAGAAGAAGTCTTTCCTCGTGGGTATACTCTGGAAATAGGGAAGAACAATTCACGGGTAGAATTGGATAAGATCAAATGTTCTGATCCAAGTTGCCAGATTGCTGTAGAGATTCTCAAAGCTCACAAGTGCAGGGATCTTCTTGACAGCTCAGACACCATTCCAGAGTTATATATTCATCAATTCTGGGATACCTTCACAAGAAGCAATGATGACAAGTACTTTACTTGCACACTGGATCGGAAGAAAATCAGAGTCACACCTGCTACACTCAGAAAAGCCTTAAAACTTCCAGAGTCACCTGAAGCTGCTAACCGATTCCACCCAACACCTTCAGAGTCTGAGGTCATGCAATTCCTGGAAGATATTGGTTATGATGTTCAACCTGATACACCATTAACCACGATATCCAAAGTTAATGCTAGATACATTCCTCAACCCTGGAGGACTATCTTCTTCATCATAACACATTCAATAACTGGAAGAGATAGTGGGTTTGAGCATCCAAGACTCTCTCATCTACAAGTCTTGTGGGGATTTCTAAACCAAGAACCTATTGACTTTGCTGCTCTTATTTGGGATGATATAATGTACTTAATGCGTAAAGCATCCAAGAAAATCCCATTTGTTCGATACACCAAAGTTCTTATCAGCTATCTACTTGATCAACATGAAGACCTTGATAAGCGTCCTATAGATCAAGAAGTTCATGAGTATAGCATGGATAAAACATTGAGCAAAGTTTATTTCCCAAAAGAAAGCACGCGAAAGCAAGGTGCGAGGTTGCCAGAATTTTTGATGCCTGATGAGGTCAAAGAAACAAAAGCTTATCATGATTACGACCAAGCATATCGTGAACGTCGTGTGGGTCTTGCCAAGATGGTTGAAGAATCTAGATCTTCAAAGACTCATTCAAAAGGTAAGACAAAGACAGGAAGTGCCTCAAGTGTCTCTAAACCAAAAGCAAAACATCCAAGAACAACTTGCATCAAAAGGAGAGTACCCAGTAAACCACAGCCTAAACCTGAACCGAATAGAATCGTTGATGAAGATACAGAATCTAACTCTGAATCATCTGAATCCGAAGAAGAACATGTCTTTATGACGGAAGAAGAGGCTGAACTTCACAATAAGATCTCTCATGAGAATGCACAAAAGCAGAGTCTCAAAACACTTAAAGAAGATGAAGAGCGTAGAGCAAAGAGAGTATTGGAACAACAGATGGAGTATGAAAGAACACATGGAGTTGGAGGATCACAAACTGTTCCTAAAGAAGCTTTGACCCAAGATGATCCGGTTAATCAACCCGGTGGGTCTGGAGCTGAATCAACAAAGGTCTCGTCACAGCAAACAAGTTCGGTTAATCAACCCGACTTGGGAGCACCAACTCAGGAGGAAAAGGAAAAAGATCAGGATAGCAACATTGTTCTATCTGACAAGGATATTTCTGATTCTATGTTTGATGACAATCCCGAGGAACAAACACGCAATGATGATACAGACGATTGGAACATAGAAGAAGAAAAAGACATTCTTGGAGACAAAACAACTAAAGCAGCCAAAGATCTTGAGGAAGCGGCTAAACAGGAAGAAGAAAGGAAACGTAAGGAGGAGGCTCAAGCTAACCTGGAAGCAGATAGCTACCTACGTTCTCACACTCCAACACCTCCTCCTTCCCCTCCAAAGGACACAACCGAATCTAAACTGGCTATGGTCATTCATAATCCACAACAGCAGCAAGAACAACCACCAGTTCAGCCCTCGTCGGCTTCTTCACCCAAGACACCTCCTGGGTCACCGCCGAAGAATCCAACACCTCCACCCTCACCTCAAAGGGAATCAAATACTAAATCTGATGATCCAATCCCTTCTCTCACTCCATCATCTTCGCGATCTTCATCACCAAAATCACAATCAAAAGCAACTGTTTTTGAGAATATTCTTAAGGCCTACAAAGGAAAGAGCAAGAGAAGAATCGTCCATGTTACGAAAGTTGAGGTTGTGACTCCTGCAGCAAAGAAACTCAAAAAGGCAGTTGATGTGCTGCGTGTGTCGTTGTGGTTTAGCAGTTTTAATGCCTACTCAAGTTTTAAATTTATATTTAGCCGACTTATCAATAACACATACACTTAACGAGCAGTGTACCCGGTCAGTATGAATATAATGGTAAGTAGAGTGTCGATCACTAAGAGTGGAACGTATTATCTCGTTATTCTAATCAGTATTTTAATATCCTAACGCAAGGGGGTTTCAGCCTGAGAGACTGGCACGATTTGTTTGCAATTAAATAATAAAATAAACCAATAGGCACGAATCAGCAAGTAGCACACACGTACACAGATAAATACTCGAGACAATAAGAGGGCTGTCCTTATGATTAAGTAGATTGTCACTTGTTTTATTGATAGCTTTATATGAAGTGTATGTAGTTAACCCTTTCTCGTTGGTCCTATTCTTATCGGCGAGTAAACCCTTAATGATTACTTATGTCTAAAAGTTATTCCTAAGTGATCAATTTAGTAATAACCGTGGGAGCCACATTATTTTCCGCAGTCAAATGCCCGCAAGCCACTAATAAACACAGAGGTTAGCAATGCACTAATAAGTAGTAACCAAAGACATCAACATATAAACTTTAATTGATGGGAAAGCAAGTATTAAAGGGAGTGCAATCTTTCGTTGTCACATTACACAAGCCACCAATCCTGATGAATTAAAGTTTGCTAACACAATAAAACAAAACTACTTAATGAATTAAACACATGCAGCACCTTCTTACAGCTCTTGTATCTTCGTTTGGTGTGTCTTGTGCTGCCTCCTTGACTGAATTCGTCCTAGGGTTCTGCTGCTTCGGTCTTCGAATCTAATATATTGCTCTCACCCCAGCTCCGGAATTCGTCTGGTCTTGGGGTATTTATAGTTTCTGTCTGAGGGAAGATGCGGCGCATCTAGTAAGTAGATGCGGCGGATTGACTTAACTTCGCGTGGGGTCCAAGATTATAATATTCAGGAATATTCGTACACCGCCAGAAGATGCGGCGTAACTCCATGATTAGATGCGGCGCATGTCCTCTTGTATCTTGGATCGTATCTGGTGATATCTTAATAGAGATGCGCCGTATGTAATGAGTGAGATGCGGCGCATCTGGAGCAGATTAGTCTTGATCTTCTTCATTTCAGTAGACTCTTAACTTCTTGCATGTTTTGCTCCATAATTAGTCCAAAATCGCTAAGTTTCACCAAATGCTTGTTTTTACCTGAGAATTACAAAAGTAAACGATTAAGTATCAATCCTCATACATAATATAGTAAAACAAGTCAAATTAATAGGATAAATGATAGTAATAAAATGTACTTATTTGAGTTCATCAAATATCCCCCCACTTGAACTTTACTTGTCCCCAAGTAAACCTTAGAATTTCTCTTATGAAAATGTATCCTAAAAGATGTTAGGATTTATTTTTATATTTAAGCATGTATTCGTTTATTTCATAATCACACAACTAAACACTTAACGAATTAGAAGTAAAATAAAATAAGTCGATAAAAGCAAATCTAATCGTTTAACTGTCCAGTCGTGACGAATATTCTATCATAAGCTTGGCAAGTATACACATCTCCTCCACTAAAGCTAAGGAATAACAAGTCTAAAGCGGTAAAAAGGGTTTTTAGGCTTAAGGGTTAATTATTCTTGATCACTATCGATCTCAAATTCCAGAAAAGGCGACAAAATCACAAATACATGATCGAATCCACGAACACGATACTTGCAATTGCTCAAATCCTTAACTCGAATAGGCTAAAGATAGGTCCAAACTTCACCAATAATAATATATCAAAAAGGGCGACAAAATCATAAATACATAGCCGAATCCACGACTACGATACTTAAGATTGCTCAAATCCCTAATCTCAATAAATCAAAGGTTTGGTTGGATAAAGAATAATAAAGGGCATGGATAACATTTGGGATATAAATTGGTGTAAAATGAAAAATAAACAAAACAAATAAATTAAAATCCTAAGTGTGGTTAATCACTATCCCAACCATCCCATGAATAAGACTCATATCATTGAATAACTCACGCTTTAACACTTGAAACACACGCTTTAGGTAGACACGAATTATACTCAACAAGATCTTAATCAAAGAATAAACCTTAATTGGCGTTCCCATAACTGCCAATTCCCATTCAATCCATAGATATAATACAACAAATAGTGGTGATATCGACCACTTAATACAAAACTTTACATAAGTTGATTAAAACAAACATCCAACTCTTTTTCTTTTTCTTTTCTTATTTTTTTCGATTTTTTTTTTTTTTTTTTCAAACATAAACATAGATGTGTAAAATTTCACCACATCACTAAAACGATAACTCTGGATAATTTTTCCATACTTTTCATGACTTCAGAAATAACGGTAATAGTGAAAGTAGTAAACACACGAAAAATAAACTCAAAGATATACAATATTTACTTTCACTCCAATTGCATTGTGCAATTTTCCGACCTAACCAAAGATAATGAATTACGCACGCGAACACAGGTAATGTAAGGAAACACACTTTGCCTATAGCAATTAACCAACCACGGATTCTAATCTACAGGGTAGGCTAAGGTGTAAGGGTGTAACGAAACATTTTAAACATAGGTGTAAGAAACGAAAGGAATGGCTCTGAGTGTTTTTCTAGGGGTATCTTACTCTAAAAATGAGAGTAACAAAAGGGTTTATACGGGGGTTAACTAACCAGTGTAGTTAGTTAATAACACATAACATATAATAGGCTATTTGGGTGTAATCCTAGAATTTTACCAATTTAGACAAGTCATTCCAATTATATAAATATAATACTTATTATGGTGGTCTCGAATAGTATACAAGCCAAGTTCTAAAGTTTACAAGTCACCGGCACACTCATAGATTTGTGAATTTTGGAAATCACAATTTTTGAAAATAACGTCATGTGTGCAGCTATGCAACTTAGATCTTAAACAAAAACATGCTAAAAATTTTTAAGTTTGATATATTAAGCACATTTTAAGCATAATTTTTGAAAAAGTTTAGGACAAGTAATTGTTAAGTGTTCTAATTCTCCAATCCCCCCACTTAAGTTAAACAACGTCCTCGTTGTTTGTATAAAAGGTTAAAAACTGGAAAATAAAAGAATTAGAACAGAAAAAACTCCCCTGAGATTTGCTCGGTATGATCCTCCATTTGATAAGAGCAAAAATCATCTTTCTTGTGGATTAGAACGTTAAAGCTTCATACTTGATGTATCCACAGGAAATCCAGAAAACTATAATACCACCAACACTTTAAAACACACCTAAGATAAGAAAGGTTCAAACTTGCATAATACATTAGTAGTTAGGAAAAATAAAACTTAAAAATTAAAACTGAAAATCATCAGGTCAGTCGATGCGCCGTATCTTATGGAAGAAGATACGCCGTATCGAGCCTGGAATAAATACGGATCAGAATAAAGATGCGCCGCATCCTTAACCAGGGATGCGCCGCATTAAAATAAACTGATAAATAGTTTTAAAGTCGAAAATAAAAATGCAGAAAAATAAAATAAGATATGACCATTGCAGGAGATGCGTCGCATCTCAGAATTGAGATGCGCCGTATCCTCGTGCGGCCTGACTGACTCGACACAGAAAACAGAATAATAAAAATTCTTCGGGTTGTCTCCCGGTAAGCACTTGTCTTTATTCCAGAGTCTTCAAGTTAGACTCACGTTCAGCTCTTCATTTAGTTCTTGTCACGGTCCATCCTTCTTCCTTCATCCGAAAGATTTTCCCGTATATCTCTGCGACGTTTTCTTCCGTTCGACTTAATCTAATATAACTCTTTGTCTTCGCCGCAGTATACTCTTCATCAGGACCTAAAGAATATTTGATGATTTTAAATTTCTCAGTAATCATTGCGGGTGGCTTATTGTAAGGGATCCCAAGTAGTTGACACTTTCTTTTGGTGAATTCTTCTTCGTCCTTGTCAACAAACTTAAAATAAGGATCCTTAATCAAATAGTCGTCTAATTCCTCAATCAACGACTCATTATTATTATCATCTTGAATCGCCTCCCATTCTCTTTCCAAATCATATTGTAACCGTCGACTAAGCTTCGTGAAATCATCAAACTGTTTATGCACCCATTCCCAGAAAGTAGTATCCGATGTCCCCTTAAGTCCTTTCAAGCGTTCAATTCTGCCCTTTTCTTGTAAAGCCTCCGATTTTTGTGGGCAGTCTTCAACATTATCGTACCATTCATAATCTTCAAAGGTTACATCGTTTCCAACCCGTTTCATCCCAATTATACTTCCCCCATTACAGGTTCCGTCATTTTTATAATTACAGGTCGGCCAAACACTACTTCCTTCCTTGAAAACGAAGGGTGTACAGGTGTGATTAATGTGCTCAAATTCCCATGGTTTATCCCAAACCCATGGTACTTGGTCATTCCATTCATAGTACCAGGTGTTTTTGAAATCGTCATAAGTCTTAAATCCTGGTAGATCTCCAGTAAGCACATCATCGTCGACTCGAAGAAGGTAGTTAAATTCCTTGAACTGCTTGCACAAGGGTGTCTCATAATCGAACACATCAATGTCAATTCTGAAAAGTTCTTCAATGCCCTCATTGATTGTTGAATCATGAAGTGACGACCCATAATCGCTTTCTACTTCTTCGTCTTCTCCTCTCATCCAATATACCCATAATGCATCCTTAGTAGCTCGATCCATGCTCTTATAGTTATTAAACTTACTAGCCAACCATTCTGAAAAATCAACATCGTTAGGATCGTGGTTAACGTCAAAGCAAGCCTTCCCAATCATATTCCTTCTTATCTCCATGAACTCGTTAAATTGCTTCTTAAAACTCCGAGTCAACCATGAAGTCATAATCTGCTTGACTTCATTTGCAGGGGCGAATTCCGGACTACCATATTTAAGTTCTAGCCAATCATTGAGGGAGAGGTCTATCAATCTTACCAATCTGCCATGAAATAGTAATTCCGCCAAAGCATAATTTCTGTCATTATCCAGATAGTTCTCATTTAATCCCCAGTACTGTTCGGAATAAGGCATGTAAGAGATTTGGGTGTTGCCTCCACCACAGCTGTTGTTGCTTGAGTCCATGTATGCAAGATAGAATTTCCCATCATCTTCTTCGATAGTAGTCCAGTTCAATCCTTCGGCTTCAATGATAGGCCATAAGAGCGACAATTCTTCTCCAGTGTACCTCACAAATACATCATAAGAGAATACCTCTTTGTCAATGTTGCATAAACGCATGAATTCCTTAAAAGCAGCTTCAAGAGGAGTCTCCCAAGAGAATAAATCTGCATCGATCATGAGCACATTGAATGAATCTGAAAACAAGCATTCCTTAGCAAGATATCCGTTAACTGACATGTCTTCCATAGCAAAATCTGTCATCCAAGGTAAAATCATCAGTAGGATTTGTTCGCTAGAAGAGAAATTAATGAATATAGAAACGGATATACGAATACAAATAGCTGATATCTGCAGACGATGCGCCGTATCCAAATAGTTGGATACGCCGTATCTTATAATCGTTAAAATTTAATCAGACTTTATCCAGAAAATAGATACGCCGCTTAGAATTTATGAATGCGCCGTATCGAATTAATTAATCAAAAATCGATATTTATTTAAAATTAAATGCGTCGTATTAACGAAAGTTAATGCGCCTTTATTTTCGTTACGTTTAAAAATACAAGATTTTTGATTCAGAAAATGCGCCGTATCGACAGAGATCGATACGCCGTATCTGTTTAATAATTCGCAAACTGTTTTTAATTAAAATAACAGATACGCCGTATCTGCTAAAGCAGATGCGTCGTATTGCGTTAATGTTTAGAAATTTTTTTTTATCAAAAACAGATACGCCGTATCTTGGGGAAAAGATGCGTCGTATCGAATTAATTAAACGCGTTGTATTTAAAAAAAATTAAACGCAATACGCCGTATCTGAGAGATCAGATGTGCCGTATCGTTTGATTTAGCACAGTACAACGATAGCAGAACAGAAAAAATACGAAAAATAAAAAACAAAAATTAAAACACACAAACAAAATAAACACAAAAACAAAAATAAAAGCAAACAAATAACACACAAAACAACAAATATGCAAAATAATACAATGATGCAATTAATCTAATAAAAAGAAAAACCTAATTAAAATACTAATCAAATTAACAGATAATAACAATTCACTCCCCGGCAGCGGCGCCAAAAACTTGATGTGCTGCGTGTGTCGTTGCGGTTTAGCAGTTTTAATGCCTACTCAAGTTTTAAATTTATATTTAGCCGACTTATCAATAACACACACACTTAACGAGCAGTGTACCCGGTCAGTATGAATATAATGGTAAGTAGAGTGTCGATCACTAAGAGTGGAACGTATTATCTCGTTATTCTAATCAGTATTTTAATATCCTAACGCAAGGGGGTTTCAGCCTGAGAGACTGGCACGATTTGTTTGCAATTAAATAATAAAATAAACCAATAGGCACGAATCAGCAAGTAGCACACACGTACACAGATAAATACTCGAGACAATAAGAGGGCTGTCCTTATGATTAAGTAGATTGTCACTTGTTTTATTGATAGCTTTATATGAAGTGTATGTAGTTAACCCTTTCTCGTTGGTCCTATTCTTATCGGCGAGTAAACCCTTAATAATTACTTATGTCTAAAAGTTATTCCTAAGTGATCAATTTAGTAATAACCGTGGGAGCCACATTATTTTCCGCAGTCAAATGCCCGCAAGCCACTAATAAACACAGAGGTTATCAATGCACTAATAAGTAGTAACCAAAGACATCAACATATAAACTTTAATTGATGGGAAAGCAAGTATTAAAGGGAGTGCAATCTTTCGTTGTCACATTACACAAGCCACCAATCCTGATGAATTAAAGTTTGCTAACATAATAAAACAAAACTACTTAATGAATTAAACACATGCAGCACCTTCTTACAGCTCTTGTATCTTCGTTTGGTGTGTCTTGTGCTGCCTCCTTGACTGAATTCGTCCTAGGGTTCTGCTGCTTCGGTCTTCGAATCTAATATATTGCTCTCACCAAAGCTTCGGAATTCGTCTGGTCTTGGGGTATTTATAGTTTCTGTCTGAGGGAAGATGCGGCGCATCTAGTAAGTAGATGCGGCGCATTGACTTAACTTCGCGTGGGGTCCAAGATTATAATATTCAGGAATATTCGTACACCGCCAGAAGATGCGGCGTAACTCCATGATTAGATGCGGCGCATGTCCTCTTGTATCTTGGATCGTATCTGGTGATATCTTAATAGAGATGCGCCGTATGTAATGAGTGAGATGCGGCGCATCTGGAGCAGATTAGTCTTGATCTTCTTCATTTCAGTAGACTCTTAACTTCTTGCATGTTTTGCTCCATAATTAGTCCAAAATCGCTAAGTTTCACCAAATGCTTGTTTTTACCTGAGAATTACAAAAGTAAACGATTAAGTATCAATCCTCATACATAATATAGTAAAACAAGTCAAATTAATAGGATAAATGATAGTAATAAAATGTACTTATTTGAGTTCATCAAAGAAACTTAAAAAGGCAGTAAAGAGAGCACAAGCACAACGAGACAACCAAGCTACAACTAAATTGGCTGAAATGGAAGACTTAGTCAAGAAGTTGTCTCAACAAATGGAAGAAATGCAGGAAAGCAAGAAGCAGATAGATGAATTCCTTGGTTTCAACATCAAAGATCATATGACACGCAAGGCAAAGAAATTTGTTAAGCAATTTCTTCCTGATCTTCAACAAAACATAAATGAACATATTGATGCACAACTTGACGAAAAGATCAAAGAAGCTGTCTCTTCTTCTTCCAACACCAAACCACTTCCAGAACTCACCACTGAATATATCGAGCTTGTGCTTCTCGATCGACTCTTTGAAATCACCTCTCCTTCTTCAGAAGAAATTAACCTGATTGCGGCTCTTCAAGCACATATTGAGAAGAAATCATGCAAGGAAACTGCTGACAAAGGAAAACGCATTCGAGAAGATGATGAGGATGATCAGGACCCTAAACCCGAACAAAAGAAACACAAAGGCGGGTCAGGGATCCACATTCAAGAGCCAACGGAACATAAACCATCATCTCAACCTCCTAAACATCAATCCTCTGGTCCCACTGAAACCGAACATCACCATGAGCAGTTTACAACTGAAGATGTGGAATTCCAGCCACACGATGATCAACCTCATTCACCATCATCATCACCAAAACCAAAGCCATCCAAGTCCAAGCCCTCACACAGCAGAAAGTCATCTACTGGACCAGCGGTTGTCACATGGCTGGATAATGATACGGATGTGCTAGGAAATGAATGGTTCGATCATCTAGCAAGCGCTCAAGTTCAGACTGACGAAGCTTCACGAGTTGAAGACAGCACCTTTGCTGTTACTCAAGAAATTAAAAGAACTCTTGATATTAAGAAGATGACCAAAAAGGAACTTCGTCGGATCAAGAATGATGCTTTCCTTCTTCTGAAAAACAAATCCAATAGCGCAGCAGAACTCGAATATCACCTTGAAAACATTGCACGAGCAATGTCAAGTGACTTCGACTGGGCTAGTCCAGACGTCGTCAGGAAAGTTGGCAAGAATCAACCATTCATCACTGATTGGACCAAGCTACTGTCCGTGATTCGAAGATTTCATCACTCGGAAATTCCCTTTCAAATGTTCTTCAACAAAGATCTGGAACTTCTAAAGAATGGAGCTCAAGGGACGACAAAGTACGCTACATCTATCACTTTCACACCAGCCGCTCATTACACACAATCAGCCATTGAAGAAGCAGCTATTAACAGACATCTGTTGGTTAAAAAGCTCGTCAAATATGATCGTGATGCAGAGCTGGGGATTCATCACTGGTACTCTAAAAGACAAAGCTGGCACAAGTACAAACTTGCCCTCCAGAAATCAAAAGAACCAGTTTACAGTGATCTTAGAATAATGGCCGTCATCAATGTGAGTGGATCAAGAAGATGCGATTATATATTTCTTGAAGAGATCACAGTAAGAAGAATCGATAACAATCTTTACAAATTCTCTGAGGCGGATTTCCCTGATTTAAATCTAAATGATATCGAAGACATGTATCTAATGAAGGTCCAAGGCAAACTACAGCATCTGACCAATGAGCTTCGATATGCACTTAGTACTTCCCTCTGTCATTACATCAGGAGAACCATCATCAAAGAATGTGTAGAAGATCTCCAGCTTGGTGTGGAAAGTTATCAGACTCAGCTTAACCTTGTTGAACCACAGTTTCTTCTAAACAGCAAAAAGGACCCTCAGTACACCATGCTACATAGTCCAGTCTTCGGGTTTGTTTACAGAAGCACAACAGATTTTCATCGTTTCATGGCATTCAATGAGATTCACAAGTTCTGTGACGACACCCTGAAGAGTGTACGTGACGGGTTAGCTAATAGAGTTCGAGATTCGATGTTGCAAAAATCAAGAAGATGGAATTCGAAGGAGCTGCGACAAGTCAAGGAATTTATTCGGAAGATGGAAGAACGGTTATACCATCGGGATCAGATGAGGAGGCTAGAGAGCTATGTTGGGGGTCGTCCACCATTCGCCATCAGACTATTTCAGCGGACTGACCCAATGTTCACAACTTTTGGCAAAGGCGGTTGATGTAAGAATATAGTATCATTATACATTATTCTTTTCTCATTATTCCTTCACATTGGCCTGTACATTACGGTTTGTGCACACATAACAGTGTACAACCCGGACCCCAAAGAAAGGACCCTGAGGTACGCTTCAGTGCCTCAATCCTGAAAAAGGAGCGAAAGCTTCTTACTTATGAGCAGAATTAAAATCAGCATGTTTTCCAACGTTTTTCAAAACATTCTGCTCATAAGAACAAATATTCCCTTGTTAAGGGGGAGTATTTGAAAATATAATCTTTGTTCAAAGAATTTTAAATGTTTTTGAAATTCTTCCCTAAAACTCAAAAACAACATATTTTAATCATAAACGTTTTCCAAAAACATCATGAATATGCTATTTTTGAGGGGGAGAAGAAAAAGATGATTAAAATATGATGTCTCATTTGCTGGAATCTCGTGTGCTCAAACTCAGAATTGACTCTCGAATTGACGAATAGGAAAGTCAGTAGTCGAAAGGACATGTCCCGGACGGGTAATAATTTCAAGCCAGTTTATCTGGTGATGTAAGCGTGTCTCGCAAAGGACGTGTCTGAGTAGAATGTACCGATTTCGAGCGATAATCTTTGAATCTGATCTGGACGGGTAATAATTTCAAGCCAGTCTAACTGGTGATGTAAGCGTGTCTCGCAACGATCAGGTTCATTGAAAGTCAATCAATTCAAAAGTGCCAACTCTTTCCGGCATGTGCAAATTTCAAAATTTAATACTTATGCGCACATGTTAAGGGGGAGTATTTCTGAAAATCATCAAACTCTCAAGGTGTCAACAAAATGTCTTTATAATGATCGACACTTTGAGAGATTTTTCAATGGTTTGGTTTATGGCATCATTAGGATAGTCATGGAGTTATAAGGTGACTAAGGTTAGGGAAAAACCGTCCTATGATCCGCCAGAGCCGGAGGGATCTACCCAAGGACAATACCAATAGTTTAGAACTAGAAAGTCCTAGGTATGATATAAAAAAGGAGAAAATGAATGAACGGAGAAAGAAGGGGTTGAAGAATTAAAAAGAAAAAGTAAAGAAAAGGGTGAAAAGAAATAGCCCTCCATTTGTTCAACCTTAGGGCAGACACCGGGTTCAATTCATAATCTACTGGTTGATGAGCATCACCGGTATTGAAGACTAAAGACGTCATGGACCCAGTGACGCACTAAAAAACCTTCTAAGCCACTCAAGTGTCTCTCAAAAGACATTTGTTTCATTCACACGGAGAACCCTTTATAATCTATCGACCTCTCATTACGAGAGTGTTGATATTGAAAAGGAGGCAATCTGCTCCACGCCTCCGATGACCAAACAAATGTGCACTAATTGAGTCTAGAGCCATGAGATTCATAAAAGATCTCTTAGGTACACTTAGTATTACTCTGTTGTTCTACATCATGGGCAGCAGATGTAAAATTAAGAAAGTGTCCTTCGCAGATCATAGCAATCTGCCGAGAACATTCATGAGAGAAGTCACAATTGTGATTATCAATGATTGAATGGAAATCCTGCCAGAGCAACATCAAACAACTCTGACAGCAGGTCACTTCGGTAACTCCTTGTGAGTTACGCTTAGTGTTTGCTCCAAACGGTCTACAGTCGTGGGGTGATCTCCAGCGACTCACTGAATCGTGGGTGCACTTCGGTGTGTCCGTGTAATCCCTTTTGGGGGAATCCGATTCAGAACGGTCTGGGTTAGGATTTGAGAAAGTCTTCACACTATGCTGTTGATGATCTCAAGTCTGAGCCTGTAAGTACCGGTTGGTTCGTGCTGTTGCTGCTGCTGCTGCTGAGGAGCTGGAGTTCGACCATCAACACTCCATCATGTTCATATCTTGAAGAAATGTTCTCTCAAAGACTCAGAAACATCAAAAGTTCAACATATGATATAGTAAAGTCAAAAGTTCAAGCACATCAACCTTTCTCAAGTTTTAAGATTGAAAAGTGAGAACAAGTTGCAGAAAACAAGTCTAAGACATATGAGCATGATGGAGAAGACGAGAAGACATTGGAGATTGGCAGATAAAGACAACAACATATCATCATTAAAACAAGAACAAAGAATCAAAGATTATAAAGACGTCAGAAGCCCAAGAAGCAAAGAAGACGTCGAGCAACATTGATGATCAAGACTTAGGGGGAGATTGTTAGGAACATGTTTTGAATATTTACAAGTCTTGTTCATTTATAATGTTGCAGTTTATTAGGACTATATTGTTTGTAATTTTGGACCGGTCCATTAGTAGTCCATGGACCGGTCACATGAGTTAAAATATTCTAGTCACATGCAAAGGGAATATTCTTAGAATAATTCCCCTCCCATTGCCTATAAATAGAAGGCATGGGATACATTCTCATTGTGGGTTTTTCATGTTATATGCGTAAGCGCTGCTTGAGTAACGTTTGATTAATTGGAAGCCGACCATTCTTATTCTTCTTCTTATTATTCTCTTCTCTTATTTAGTATTGCTTATTAGCTTATTCTCTCTTCATACGTAGCATAATATAGAGTAGTAGATCGTGTGTTTATTTGTCATATCGAGTGTGAGTTTGAGATTTAGTCGTGACCTACATTTTCCGGATAATAATCACGGTGATTTCATTTCTATTATCATTTTGGTTAGTATCTCGAAATCCTCCCTCCATATACCTTGGCAATTTTTATTATCATACTGGTTCGACCACCAACACTACCAAAATCTACTTTGACCTCAAGATCCAGAACGAAAACTATCTTGTAGGTGTTTACTACAAAGATCCACTTAATTACTCTCACGTTCACTTATCTCCCACCAACTATAACCACAAACACAAATCTCACCATAGCAAAATACACCATTCAAGAGTTTTACCAAGGGAATGGAAAGGCTAAACAAGTACAAGACTCTGTGGAGGTTGAAAACTTCTTATCGGTGATAGACAATCACCGTAAATTGGGGGAAACATATGTTCCTTTGATTGGTCTATCGAATGTGGCAGTTTTTAGGGTGGATTTTGATGCTTACGTGAAGTTTAAGTCAATTGAAAACAAACAATCTCATCTTCTGGCTGGAGCTATTTTGGAGGTTGACTGCGACACCGGAATTAAGGTTCAAAATGAGAGCGTAAAGTTGTAGTACTCATCTGGATCAAATTGGTGGGGATTTCGACGATGGTTGATGTTTTTTTACTTTGTTTGCATTGTTTAAGACATTATTTTGGGTGGGTTTCTTTTTGTTTTTCACCGTTTTTGCTATCATAATCACTAGCATGCTACCGTCTGAAGATTCAGCTGAAGTGCCAAAGTTTGAAGATTCAGCTGAAGATCATGCTACAGTCTGAAGATTAGCTGAAGATCATGTGTTATGTACGTTTACTTGAACTCTTCTTTTGTGTAATATCACCGGTAATGTCCCTTATGTATTTGTTTATGAGCAGTGATAAAGAGACATAACTCATCTATACTACATTATAAAGCATTTGGGACATTCCAAAAATGGAAGGCTTAAAAAATTAAGATTCAACACTTGCTTATAATGGCAAATTATAATAAGTACATCTATAATAGCATTGGTTGCAACCCTTTAAAGCACTTTTTGTAGACATGTTTTTTTTTTAAATAATAAAAAAGAATACAAAGTAATTTAATATAAGGAAAAAAAACATCTATATCAATAATTATCTAATAAATGTTATTTTTAAAACACCCCTAATATGAAAAATACTTGTTATTATACATATTGTACAACCTAATAAAACACACAAAGCTTCATACAATTTATATGTAAAAACAAGTTGATGGTACATATGATTTTAAAATACGGGCCGGATCAACGGGTTCAACCGGGAACTTAAGTCACCACCGGTTCGGCTAGCCCATAAAAGTCGTCCGAAAACGATATTATTAAATCAATAGAGTTTCAAAATGCATACTAATTTACAATGTTCAAAAAAATATTATTAAATCGCAAGAGTGCCTCGAGAACTAACATATACACCTTTTAGAATTTTTTTGATAAAACTTACCGTAAAAACTAAAAACTTTGATTTATAAATATCGGACGATTTTTCAAAGCAAAGTATGCAAATGTGCTAAGTGCTCAGTGCTAAGTGCTAATATATATATATATATATATATATATATATATATATATATATATATATATATATATATATATATATATATATATATATATATATATATATATATATATATATATATATATATTATATTTGTATAATAATTATTATACTCTTTAAAGTAACCCACATGACTTCTTGAATTTTTTTATTTTTTTATTAAAATTTTTTAATCTTTACAAGTACTATTTTACTTGTATCATCCTTCTATGTTGGACAAAAATAACAAACATTGTTTATAGAGAACTAAATTTTCTTAGTATAATGTAAGTGATTTTTAAAATTCGCTATGATGTTATTATTTTATGATAACTTGTGACAACGGGTTATTGTCAACTACTTTAACCTCATACATTTACAATATACCAGCTACCAACTCAGTATTGTCATAACATCACGTGGATAATCTACAGTTTTTATATGAAAAATATTGTTATTGCATAAAATTATTCAAAACTCAAATTGTCGTCATCCGTATATCTATGTATCGTAAAATATAGAAATAAAAGAAATTTTTCGCTAAATGCATTGTACCCGCCGCTGCAACGCGCGGGTACCCTGCTAGTGTGTCTAAACTTATGCTTAAAACATTGTGTGACACATGAAATATGCATTTTCTATCTCATAATTTCCGCTCTTGATTTTGCCACGTGTCACGATCTTAAGGTTAGCTAGGCATGTATTTACGTATAAATTTAGTATGCATGCATATCGTTTTCCTTTTTTTATTATAAGAACTGGTGGGTTAACTATAAGATCAGCCATCTCCCTTTTGGCAAAGCCTGCGCCATCTAAACTTCAGATCTCAGTAAGTAAAGTCCGTGAACTAAAATGAAGATGATGGAGTCAGTGAAATCAGACAATGTCTCCCTAACTCCCCTTTGATCTTCTCAACATAAAGAATATTCTAAACTTAGATACTTATGAAAATATCTAAGTTTCTAAGAATGTTAAGGCATGAACTTTGATGTTTCTCGTTTTACGCACCAAAAATAATTTATAAAATAGAAAGATTACACAAAGCTTAATACAAAAGTATCTTGGCAACTATTGATCTTCCGAGAATCGTTTCGAAAGAGTGATGAATTGAGGTTTGTGTGTTGAGTTTTGTTTGATGCTTGATAAAAAGGTTCTGATATATATATATATATATATATATATATATATATTTTAAATCTCTTTATAATTTATGAGGTTCGTTTTGTTAAATAATGTTAATAATATTTAAGGGTAATTTAGTAATTTTCTTATACTTAATTCTTTAATAATATCATCCCTCTATTATTATTTTTTAAAGTTGTTTCAACCGAAAATCTTAACCAACGGTAAAGTTATCGTCAATAAAAGTGTGCAATCGAGAAAATTGGTTGCCGAAAAATGTACAACCACAAGAAAATTTAGTTACTCGATTACCCGCCGCCGCAACGTGCAGATAGCCGGCTAATATCTAACAACGTACAATCAAAAGGTTTAAACCCGTTTAATTTTCTTGGTTTGTGCTACCAATAATGAGTTCTTGTTGTACTTAAAGATGTGTAGAAAATCGAAACTTAAAAATTCTAACATTTGTCACACTTATTTTGGTGCAAAGATGAATTATATTAATCAACCAAATATTGTACATCATAAGTCGAACTAACATTAATTTGGACAGTCCCCAAATCAGATACAAAGAAAACACATACATCCGATATGTGATAAAACTATACATCATATCAGTCAAAGCTTATCTCAGACAAACAAAACAGAGCATTCTTATCCAATCATCAGAACTGAATTCACCTTGATAGCACCATACCATCTAACTACATTTCCATAACACCTTCCCACCAAGACCATTCAACCCGCATCCACCCAATGAACATTTGTCACACTTTGTTTTTGTGTAAGTATCTTTACTGTCAATTTAAGTGTAAAACAGTGTTTTTTTTTTTAATTAAAGAAATTGGATGACACATATATGACTATATGGAAAACTAGTGTACAATCATACTTTCTGTTGCAAAATGGTTTTTGCAAAATGATTTGTTTGCATATTTTGGACACTATTTAATATATGTATATGTTATATATATTTATATTTCTTGGTGGCTTTGCGTTCTCCTTGACGAGAGCTTCGCAAAGAGCTAAAATGTGTCAAATATGGAGTTGATTTGAATGAGATATCGTGTCTCAAAGTGACGCACTTGAAACACAAAACATGGGAAAAGGGATAGTATCCCACATCGCCTAAAACATGAAGTGGAAGCTTGTTTATAAGGAAATCTTGGTATTGGCTGTCAAAATCTTTTAGTTGGTTTTACTCCAATACCAACGTGCGCGCGCGCAGGGGGTACAGATTTCAGGATTTCTGGGCCAAAATGGGTTCGAAGTTTATGAACTCATGCGAGCCCGCGCGACCTGCGGACACGAATGCAGCTCTAAAAGTTCGCCTATGTGCGAAACTTTTCGCTGCAGATTTCGTTTTCGTTTTTAATAATTTTCCAAATTGTGTATCTTTTTATTTTTGGAACTGATTTAAACTTTGAGAATAAGTTATACAGAATCGGTTTAAATAAAAGAAAGATATCTTTAAACTTTGAGAATAAGTTACTCCCAATCGGTCCCTAAATAAATGTCCACTTTGATTTTTTACAGTCTTTCTTGTTCAACTTTGACTTTAAATAATTTTGTTTGTGTTATATAATACTTGATGAAAATTATACCAATGAAAAATACTTTTAAAACCCAATCCATTCATATATTTTGCATCAAGTATTATATAACACAAACAAAAATATTTAAGGTCAAAGTTGAATAATAAAGACCGCAAAAAGTCCAAGTGGACATTTATTTAGGGACGGAGGGAGTTATACAGAATCGGTATAAATAAAAGAAAGATATCGAAATCGGTTTATGTTTATCTCTTATTCTGTCTTGGTGAATAAGACAGGTTAGCACTATAAATATAACCTACTCTCATTCGGTTTTAGACACAGAAAAACGACAGCTCCATAGCCATCAATTTCCTGCAGTCCTTCGATCAGAAACACGCAAGATTTTTCGTGATCTTTCAGGCAAGTTAGTCACGTCCAGCTGTATATCAGCTTTGGCCGTTGTACCCTGAGAAACAGATGACGAATCTGTTTTAAGGGAATCGTTTTAACCACGAGCCTCGTGCCACGACCTTTACTGCTTTATTTAATTTTCGTTAATAGTGTCTGTCTTCTGCTTCTACCTCTTTCTGTCTGCTATTTAATTTCTGTTATTTACTGTTAATTATATTTCATTGTAATATGATTTTATAATAAAAGTGTACACCGTTTCCCACTCTTTTCACACAAGTATATCCTTGATCAGCTCATAATATGAATTAAAGTATTGTTACGTAACTATCGTTTTTTGGCGTCACTGTGTTTTGAATGCATGAGTTAATGTTATGTAGTTATAAAATTGATTTGTAGTTATATTTATGTTAATTTTAGGAACTTCAAAAAAAATTAAAATACAATTTAGAGCAAACTTTGATCCATTAGTTTGGTCATAGTCGATCTAAACTCTCTCTCTCTCTCTCTTTCTTTTCTGTTCTCTTTTGGCACTTCGAGTTCTGAAAAGTTCCAAGATACTTTCTGTAAATCTTTTGTAAACACAAGTTGTCATACTGTATTTGCACTTTCTACCAATATTTCATAATAAAAATACAATAACTGATTAGACATTACAGCATACGAAATACGTCAGTTTTGGAATATCCTTAATAACGCAAATTATAAAAAATTGTGAACCATTAAGAACTATTATCTTTACTATATATAATACACAAAGCACTCTCGCTCCTCTTAAGTCTTAAAATTCAAACTTATAAGAAATAAAGCATGAATTACAACACTTTAATGCACCCAATTTTCAGACTTACAAAAAATAAAGCATAGTGTACAACAAACACTACATAAATACTATTAAAGTGGTAAATTAATACACAATTTAATTCACCCCTTCACCAAAATATACAACCTTTTAACCACAATGTACAAGAAATAAAGGCAGTTTTTGGATGCTTCAAAAACATGTACCGGATGCTTAAAAAACATGTACGAGAGTAACCACAATACTCTTGAGATACCATTAGATACACAAGAAACGGGACTGACTGTTTGACCAAGACAACGATACAATCTTAACTGTCCATATAAATAAAATAAAAGAGTCAAAAAAACTTAAATGAAAAAATTCAAGCAACAACTATCGTAACAATCATAACAGTCCCATAGCCTCGCTGCACTCCCCCAACACACAGCTACACTACTCGTACCATGATAAAATAAAACACAAAAAGATCTCAGTGCTGATTTTTGGTTTGTATCTCTTATAAGATATGAAAAACCTTAAAGATCTTTATAACTAAGACTCAAATCAACTCATCATCGATCTAGAAAATGAAAAAAAAAAAAAAAAAAAAAAAAACAATACAACCTACCCGAGACCTCTTTTATGAGATCTTGATGACTTACATGAGCTTCGGTTTGTTTTTGTTACAAGTAAGATGATGGTAAAAGGTGGTGGTGCCGCGTGACAGTGTTGCGGTGAGAGCCACGAGTTAAAACGCTCCAGAAATGCAATACATAAGCCGATCTATCGATTCAGCTAAAAATACGAGTTGCCGAAAAATATTCCGGTCGCCGAAATAATCGCCGGCAGTGGTGGTGGCGGGAATTGCGATGTCGGCGGCGGGTAGAGAGAGAAGGAAGAGAGAGATTGAATAAATAATAATTGAATTATTATTATTTTTGAGGGTATTTATATTTTGAGGGAGGGACCAAATGTGTAAATTGAAAAGTGAGGGATGTGTTGTGTAAATATGGGCAGAGGGACTAATTCTGCCACATTCGCTATACTTTCACAATAAACATCGCGGGACCCATTTAAAATATCAAACGGACTTGAAAATTAACGAAACTTGCGCCATTGTTCACGAAAAAAAATTTCCAATAAAAACGACTATAAATATGCAATATTTTCAAAAATCAATATTTTTGACAATTACGATACGTTTTGTGCTTTTTAGGTTGTGCCGGTTCACTAATAGGGACAATATGCAAAAAATGTAAAAAAACATAAAAAAAAAAAAACGTATGAAAATATAATAAAACGGGCGAAAACGTATGAAAACATAAGAAAACGAATAAAAACATAAGAAAAACGGTCAAACTAGCCAAAATTGTTGTCTAGGGACTAATTCAAAAAGAGACTTTAATTAGTATTAATGATATAAAACAAGACTTAGCACCGCATTCCCTTTGCAACGCACGGGTTTCCCAGCTCGTTTTACAACTAAATAAAACACTTTTTTTTAACAAAATTAAAGAGTATTAACATTTTTAACAAAATCATAAATCTGATAAGATGCATATTACCGATTCGAATGTATTCACATTTTTAACAGCAAAACACATGGTAGTATCATGATGATACAGTAACAACAAAAGAAGAACACCCTCACTCTTTCTTGTGATCTAACTATATAAGAATCACACACAAACAATATTTCTCTCAAACAAATTCGGATAGTCGGATCTGACCAAAAAACAATTTTAATAAAGAAAAATAAATGTGGATCTATGTTGCAAATTGGTGGTGGATGATACAGATCGAAATAGTGGTAGAGAATGGATAGGGAGGAAGTGGTCAATGGTATCAACAACAGGATGGAATGAGATGAATATAAACAATGTCGGAGGCAGGGGGATCTACAGCTAGAACAAGGCACTTGCATACCATGTGAATTCTGATTGTAGTGTAAAAAATAGTGATTTGTGGCTTTTATGCACGAATTTATGAAGAGTGCATACCCACTGAAAATGGGGTGCATACCATGAGCCAACCGAATTCTCTGTAAATGATGGAAGAAGAAGGAGGCGCCTATATTTTGGTAGGGTTTTAATATATTTTTTAACTTTTTAGTGTAGTTGTTTATATTATGAATAAGCCCATAAGAGCCCAGTTACACTTGCAATCTCAATCTACACAGTTACCAAGCCCATTTATTTTCAATCATTTATTTTGATATATATTACATATTTACATGCAACTATTAATACGAAATTATGTACAAAACAATTTGAAAAGTAAATAAAATTGATATACTAGAACTATTTTTACTTTAAAGTTCTAACTTTGACATATAACTTATATAGAAGTCTTTTTTTGGATCTTGGAGATTACATGTTAAATGTATCAAAATGTTTTACATTATAAATGATATATGCATAAGTATGTGATCACGCAACCTTTTAGTTATTTGCAACTACCCCGTTAATGTCGACCACCACAACCTCTTACATCGCCATGCAATTGATATCAACATCCTTGTCATCGCAACAACGCATTGACAATCACATAACCTTTTAAGTACTTGCGTTCACTCGGCGCATCAGCGATTTTTCGGAAAATAAGAGAAGGCGCATGCCCGCTAATGTCAAAACTTATGATGGGACAGGTGATCCTGATGATCACCTAAAAAATTTCAAATCAGCAGCCACTATCGAAAATTGGTCACAACCTGTGTGGTGCCACATGTTTAACTCTACATTAGTAGGGAATGCGCGCAACTGGTTCAGTAAGCTTCCACGCAGAAGCATCGGTGGGTTTGAAGAGTTGCGAAAGGCGTTTCGTTTAAACTTTACTCAGAGGAAGAAGTGCGCCAAAAACCCTGTCGAACTCGCTAGGGTAAAACAGCGCCAAGGGGAATCCACAAGCGCTTTCATGGAACGCTTTAAAGACGAATGCATACATGTCAAGGCGTGCCCAGAAATACTAAAGATCTCAGGGTTTATGAACGGAATTAATAACCCGGAACTGATAAAAAAGTTAAACGATAGGGTTCCCCAAACCTTTGACGAACTCATGAAGCGCACGAGGTCCTTTATCCAAGGAGAAGCAGCCGCTGCGGATAGCAAGAAAGGCTACTCAAACTATAGGTCACAAGAAGAGCCAAGGAGACAATCCAATGACCAGAGTAGCAATCGTAACAAAAGCTATCGCAGTCAAGGGGGCGGACGGGGAAACGACAAGTATACCACACTAACGAAGACTCCAAGGGAGATATTCGCAACAGAAGGCGCGAACTTTCCGAGACCCCCACCAATGCGCACCCCAGAAGGGCAGCGCATAGGGAACGGGTACTGCGAGTATCACGGACAGAAGGGCCATACCACCAATGAGTGTGTCCAATTGCGCCAACTAATTGAAAACTTAGTGAAAGAAAGCAGATTGGATCATCTGGTTAAAAACATCAAGGATGGGAAAAACAAACAAAAGACCGAGAACAATGTTGGGTTTATTAATTTGATGAGACAAAACAACCAAGAATGAAACAAGAGGGACTTAATATGACAAAGAGAGAAAGCTACAATGATTAAAGATACAGGAAATAACCTATCATGTAAAAACGATTTTATATTATTTAGTCTTATCTCTTTGTAAACCCTAGCACTCTCTATTATATAAAGAGAGGCAGGGTATGTAGTTTACATAAGTCTTCCACAATGTAGATTATCAAAGGTGTGTGTGTGTGTTCTAGGGCGTAAGATGTAAACACCTAGAACTAGTATTACATGAACTGTGAACCATCTTGAATTTTTATTTCATTTTAATATGCAACTTGAGATTGTCCTTCTTTTTAGATGCATTTGCTTTTTTTTTCGGAGAGTTATCGACCTCACTGATTCTACCTTAAAAATCTATTGTACGTGTATGTCTTAGAAAAACTCAATAAGTGAAAGTAAACATGTATTTTTTTGTCGAACAAATGTGCAAATTATGAAAGTATTAACTTTAAACGTGCATATTATAATTCAAAAAGTTACCATAAACTATGGATTATTCCGAACGTTTTTAAATGTAATTTGCCATATAATGCAACTTAAAATGATTATCTTGTACTTGATGGTTTAAGTTTTCCATTTGGGGTATATTAATGATAGATTCAGATTTGGCTGCCTATCAAGTGGTAATTTTCCTTCTCTAAAAAAATCAAGTGGTTGTTTTAAAATTATAGAGTATGATGATATGATCTTTTTCTTTTATGTATATGTAACATGTGAAGCATGAGAGTTTGTTGTAAAGCATGAGAGTGTGTGCCTCTTTCTCAGACTTCAGGTGATCTATTTACTGTTACATGTCGGAAATATAAGATTAGTTTTTAATATAATCATTTAATAGCTTATCATCTATGACCAACAATTTAATACGGAGTAGGAAATGCAGTCAATATGATATAAACTATAGTTGTTTAAAGCATTTTTACACGTGTATTGGACTATACTGGTTTCCTAGGGTCTTAATGGATATTCCGTGTAGGGGTGTTATCGGGTCGGGTTATCGATTTATCGAGTCGAGTTGAATCAGTTTTTCAATTTTTAAAAAGTAACCCGAAACCCAACCCGCTTAAGAATCGGGTTACCAGGTTCGGGTGGATTCAGATTAGGTTATGTCGGGTCGGGTGATTGAAGTTATCGGGTAAAACATGAACATATCAGATTTACTAAATAAGCATATGTAAGTGGTAGTGTTTGGATTGAACTTAATTTATCAGTACTTGAAATGGTGAGTTGAGATCATGAAAAATACATGTTGAACTTGAAATGAACAAGTGATTAAGGATTTACAAACTGTTGTACGTAGTTTCAGTTAAATCTAATAAACCTGTTGTACGTAGTTTTAGTTGAAATGAATCATCATAGTCATGTGGTTTATATAATTTCAGTTAAATCTAAGAAAGTATATGCTGACTGAAAAGAAGCAAATAAAATAACTTAGGCACATGATGACTGCGTAGGATACTAGGATACGTATCTTAAGCATAAAATCATGTCGGTGATTTTATTGTCATTACTTATATTTTATTTAGTTGTGATTTACTTGAGATCAAGGGCTCAATCAGGTTTAGTATACAATCGAGTTAGGAGGTGCGGAGTGCACACTCGTTCAAGCTAGCTTGATGCCGCCACGAACAAAGAGCGGGGGTCAAGGGGCAGCGCCCCTTGCGGGGGTCCCGCTCTCAGGCGAGCGGGCGGGGGTCAGGGGGGAACGCCCCTCACAGGGTTTGGGATTCTGGTATTACCGGTTTTATTTCCAAATGGTTTTTCCCACCAAAAGTCACATCTTTCCCCAACAGTCGTGACCCTTCCTGCCAACCGATTTTAACCAACTTTCGGTTATGTATTTTCATTTTATATTTATTTCTTCCATAACAGAACAAAGATAACAACTTTCTGTGTATTGCTTTGATTTCTCGTGCTTTAAAAACAAAGTGTTGTTCTTTGTCTTATCCAATTGAGGATTTCGTGATCAGGGGCGGCTCTTGGGTGGGCCGGGGAGGCCAACGGGCTAGGGTCCATTTTACGCGAGAGCACATTTAAAAAAAAAAAATCATATATAAATATATATATATATATATATATATATAATATATATATATATATATATATATATATATATATATATATATATATATATATATATATATATATATATATATTATATGTATTTTTTTAAATAGGTATTAAACATTTAAACTTGGGCCCAATTAAATTTCAATCTTATAACTAAACCTATAACCCATAATAAATTTATAAGCCCAATTATTTAATTCGCTTAAAGCCTAAGGAGTCTAAGGGGCATATTTTTTAACGGCTCGGATAGGGCACGTAAATCCTCAGAGACGCCTCTGTTCGTGATACCCGAGGCATATAGGGTCGAAATACTTCAATCTGAAAGTGATCTCAACACGATTCAGAGAACATATCAGGATTATTACCACTCACACACACCGAAACTCTAACAAATCAAACTATTCGTCTATACGTAAAAAAAGGTTATCAGTGCCACGATTATTACTATAATATATTCCATGAACTTAGAAAAGCCGAGATACCATAATTCACAATGTAATAGGCGCTAAATAACCAAAAACATTTGTTGGACCATATATAAACCTTCAAACCTCCCATGCAATTCAGACTCTAGTATTGTGCTTTTAAAATTATAACTTAAAAAATTAAATGTTGATTTTCAAGTCTTATTTGATTGACCTGATAGCTCGACAACATTAATTATCTAACCCTAACATGACCCGATAACAATGCCAGGTTTTCGGGTTCATGTCAAATAAACCCGACAAGATTTTTAAAGCCGACTTCCCGACCCGATAAGTCTTATCGGGTTCAGGTCGGATCAACCCGACCCTACTGACACCCCTAATTCCGTGTATTACTAGTGTGCATGTTAGAGTTTGTGTATAAATATTAATATTAGTATGTCCGGTTTCGAACCCGAGACTCGGGATTGCACACAATACGTAAAGAGTTTTAATGGTTTGAATAAATTAAATATATTTTATATTTTATTTATTCATTTCACAAACAATTAACTTAACGATAGTTAGTACTTAACGGAGTTAGAGATAACGGTCGTTAAAGGACTAATTATGCAAAAGGGAGTTAGAAGGATCTAGAATCCTTGTCTTGGGCATGAAGTCGGCCGAACCCTCCCCAAGGGTTATTTGGGTCGATTTCTTGGAGTGGGGAACAAGCCAATGGGTGCCTATAAATACAATCCTATTGTATTCATTAATCCCTAATCTTGTTCCAAGTAAAACCTTAATTCTTCTTCTCCTCTCCTCCATTGTAGCCGATCGGAATTCCCCATCTCCTAGGGTTTTCGATTTTGCTTCAACCAAAGTTAGGGTTTTGTTTGTGAATCTTGAACCTAGCTTTTCCCATTGAAACGCTAGTATTACGTGTGTACAAGAACGAGTGACAAGCTTTCTTTAGCTTGTGTCTTTGCCTAGTTCGATCCATATAAGCCCCATATTAGGGTTTATATATTTTGTTCTTGAAGCACATGATTCCTTGTTCTTTGCTAGGAATCAAAAGGTACGCTTTCTATTTAGTTTTAGTTAATTAATTTACATGTTATTGTAGATTTATTCCGCTGTGCATGCTTTGATGTTAATTGGTTATTAATTTATAGTTTATGATTCTAATATTCCAACAGTGCATATGGTAATTGGTTGGTGTTGTTCCCTTTTGAAGTGTTTGCTAAGATAAAACTAAAGTTTCCAAACACTTTTGTAACTTTTGATATAGTTTAAAACTTAAATCACAAACAGCTTTTGATAATATTTGTTTACATTTTTATTTGAATGAATCAAATAATTACAAAGACCTGTTTGGAATAATCTAACTTTAGATGAAGGATAAATATGTTTTCTCACTAACTTTTTGAACGGCGATTCATTAAAAGCTTCTAGCAATAAGCTAGAATATATAATAATATATAATAAAGCTACAAAGAGTTTATACAAGCAATTTAAGAGGTTTTTTTTAACCAATTAAACCAATTTGTTTCAAAACCCTATTTCAATTTTAAAATCCTAAAGCGTGAAAGAACTTTGATCTCCTCTTCAAATGTATCTTTTTTTGCGGCTTTATCTAAAATAAAACTCAGTATCTATATCTCCATATAACCTAACACTAGTTTGAAAAACAACATCGAAGCATGTATTGATCTTTTCATTTAAGTTTGCCGATTCCTCCCATGATAATAGATCACCAAGACTTTTTGGATAATCGTTTAAACCTCATCATGTATCTCCTCATTAACTTAAACACTAATCAAAATAGGTGTTTAAGTATGAAGTTATCAATCTCTCTGAATGGGTTCAAGGACTAAGTTTTATAGAGGAGTAAATGTGCTCTTGAATGTGTATCACATTAATTAGAAAAGATAATCATTTACTCCTTTGAAACATTCTCTTTATAGGAAAAGATCGAGGTGGATACCCGTGGGGTAATAGGGTGTAGAGTATTGGTGGTCACCCGCATGGCCTATAGAACATGCACAACGGAAAATAAAAAGATGAGCAATGTAGACCAATCCCTTGATAAACGGATCTCCTAATCAGGGATATAACATAATCCAACACGCATAAAGGGTTTTAGGAATTACTTATTTGATCATGCACTAACGTGAGCTCCTAGACCTTCTTGACTTGCACGAAATCACCTTCTTCTTCTTGTTGATGCTTCACACGATCACTTAGGGTTTTTTGGGGATAATCATCATGTGAGTTGCATTAGGTATCCACCGGTACTGCACATGTGGAACTAGGGCTACGAACATATGAAAGTTGAAGAGTACGAAACGCGGGTAGCAAATCGACTAGAAGTCGACTTGGATAGTCGATTAGTCGACTAAGGTTTTCAAATCCTTGGTTCGGTCGACGATCAAGAGAGAGGGAGAGGGGGAGAGATTTAGGGTTTAGAGGATTGTTATGATTTCTTGTTTAGGTGCCTTTGTATTTATAGAGATACAAAGACTTTCCTAATTTCCTAATTGCACTAGAAGTCCCTAATAATTATCCATTAAGTAATACAAGTGTGACGTGGAGTCAAACTCCCCCTTAAGGGATTGTTGAATTCCACATCCCTTTAGGGTTGTGGTTTTGCCTTTTTACTTAAATATTTCTATCCAATGTAAATATATACATATTGGATAATTACTATTTTAACCCTTTTTGAGAATATTGTCATATTCTCATTTCCTCGATCTTCATTTACATTTTAGTTCGTCACTCTATTCTCATTACCAACTTACGTGTTCTGTTCAATGTGCATCGGTGTGACCCATATGCATTCTATGTGTACCAGTTGTGAAAGACGTTTTTCTTTGCACACTAATCCTTTTAGACTCCCATTTGTGCAAAGGAAAAACATGATAACCACTTTCACAGTACGAGGAGATTACTAGCAAAACATTCAAATACATAGTTCACAGAAACCGATTCAATATGCACATAGTGATTGACAAAAACACCTCAGCTGAATTTAGGTATATGCCTATATCCTTTTTCACTTTACAATATTGCAAAAAGTACCAGACATGGATATGTTAATCTAGCAATACTTTCGTCCTTTCTTGTTACCGTGAATGATTTGTCTCCCATATTGTTCCCAGGCACTTCGCATGGACATGCTCTCACAAATCATCTCACCACAAGGGGCCTCAAAAAATAACCTCTCCAGTCTTTTCCAACTTGGAGTTTCAAATTGCCTTCTTGGGCAATTATGATACTCAACATATCTTCCTTTATACCCGGACAAATGCCCTTATAGGTGCTCATATTTGAAACGCTATTAAACATCTCAAACATAGATCAATCAATATGTAAAGTACTATATCCTCTCAGGTCTTTGGGATAGTACGCCACGATTCGAGAGCTGGTGGAAAACATGGTTATAATTTAAAATTTATTTAACAAATTAATAGGAATAATCATAATTACAACAAACACACAGATCTTTAAAAACCTTTTCCATTGCAGTGATCTATATACATTTTTGCGACTAATCAAAATAAATACAACACTTGTGTACCTTGTGACTTGGAGGGTAAAAAATGGGCGAACACAGAAGATCAATAATGTAACCTTATCAATTAATGCATTTTGTGCTTCATCAGCTGAATACCATACTATTATCAACTGAAAAAACACACATTAATAAAGTTGATTGTCATATTAGTACTTTACACGAAATATATAACAACATACATCTAATAGAGTGGGAGGTGTTGAGGGGGAACTCAAGAGTCCACGCAACATCTCCAAAATCAAACGATCGATATATGTGGCTAACTAATTTATATCTATATCCATTATTAGAAGACAATTGTAACTTTAACAGTTTAGAACTTATGGAGAGACATCATGAAAGTCATGAAGCACAATGAGTCCTTACGTGATGCTTGTAACATCTTAGCATAATTTCAAATCATCAGTGTACCGTATATAATTGGGTATAGTAATGCCCCTTTTCACGAATAGGAGATCCTTGGTTGGGATCACCGATTGACGCAAGGTAGTGAAGGTCTTTTTATTTTTTTAGTTTGTGTGTGTACGTGTGAGCGTCTTTTGGAATATTCTCTTTTAGGGATGAGCACGGTTTCAGATTTCGTAAGACTTGGAATCCGAACCGACGAATCCAAGAACCAAAAGTCAGAGAAAATGGGAATCAGAAACGAACCGAATTTAGTTTCGGTTCTCGGTTCTGGTTCTAGTCATGGTTTTTCGCATATAGCCGCGCAGAAACCGAAATTTTGAAACACCTTATGTAAGTTGTTGTAACAGCAGAAAAACCCCCAAAAATCTAAATTTTTATAGTTTGCACCCATTCACGTTTAGACTAATAACGTTTAACAACTAAAGTAAATACATATGATAAACTAATATAATCATAAACATGTTATAAGGCTATAAGCACCATCAAAATAACAGCTATATGTACATTTGGTAAACATGTTACAAGCACATCAATTATGATAATGTTATAACCACATCAAAATAAAATAAAAATAGTATAAAACTACTTGTATTAATTGTTTTAATGATGATAGTTGTTCATGTAAGCCTTGAATGTTAAGTAATCTTTTAATGTTCTTAGGCTAATTAGATTATTTATTTATTTATTTTTATGTGGAAGTTTCACTTGATTAAAGATTAGCATTTATGGTGTTTGGACTAAGTTTTTCCGATTGACAATATGTCGGGGTTGTCTTTTCAAGATCTTATGTAAGGGGGGAGTTCTCTATTAAAATTCCCTCTTTTTTAGTTTACGGGTATTTAGATCCGGAACCCGGAACCGGTGGACCCGAACCAACGAACCAAGATCTAAAATTTTACCAAAATCTAGAACCGGAACCAGAACCATTAGGCCTGTTCTGGTTCGGTTCTTCTCGAAACTGGTTCGTTTTTTTGTTCTTTTACTCATCTTTATGTTGTTTTGTGATTAATTAGAGTTTTTATACTTAAGTGGGGTATAAGTAAATGATAAGAAAGATGATGATGATGATGATGATGATGATGATTAAGAGGGTATAAATTGTGAGACGAAAAGGGAAAAAGAAGTTAATGTGGTACTAATGTGTTTGTATCAAACAATAAAATATGTATAGTGTTTATTTATCTTTATTAAGTTTATTTAGTTTTCTAGTAGGATTACGTATCTGGTTTATTAATTTTATATTAGCTTATAAATATAGGTTATTGTGATCTCGATTGATCACTCAATCAATAATACATCTCTACTTTGACATTTTACATAGTATGGAGCATTAAGTAAAACCTAACACCAAAAAAAAACATTAACCTTCGGTCATCGGCTGCTCACTAGTGATCCGGAGAGATCCGGTTTATTTATTTTCGCTTTATTTTTTTGCTTAAATAACCGTTTTTTTCTTTCATATCCAACTTACAA